>APFE031482410.1:0-16955 GCA_000404065.3 Pinus taeda
TATGGAAATTGGCAAAGGAAAAGAGGCATTAATTGGCATTTTATTTATGAAATAATGGAAAATAGGAGAAAATGAAGGTGAAAGGTCACATAATTTCATGTGAGCAAAATTGAAGGAAAAATAGAGGAAACTGAAGAAAATAGAGGCCTTAATGATAAAAAGGCTTATGAGGATCAGTTCACAGCTTTTGTCAATCCGGTCTATGGCACTCTCATTTTATTCTCTCTCTCGTACTCTTGCACACTTAGAGAAAATTTGGAACATTGCTGGAGGATGCTTGGAGCACTCTAGTTTTCACTGGACTGGAGAAAGAAGAAAGAGGAAAAGTAGGAAAATTCAAGGGGACAACGACATCAACAACTACAGGGGGATTTCCTTGTAGGTTTTAAGTTGCATGTATGATTTCCTTGCTAGTTTTGGTATGCATGGCATATGCATGTGGTTATTTGTTTATGATTTATCATTGGCATGGAGGATTTCTAGGATTGACAGTGATTTTTCCTAGCCCCTTCGTTTCCTGGATAACCATGGTGTTGTAGGTTTCCCATTTGATTTTTTCTAATTGGTGCTCATGCTCCTTATGGTTATGCGTTGAGTTACTAGTTCCTGGAGCTTTGGTTAGAAAAATGCTCTAGAAGCCCTAGAAAAACTTGGGTTGAGTTACTAGTCTTAGAACGCTTGGTTTTCCAAATGCTTTTGAGCCCTTGGTGGGTTGAGTTACTAGTCCTGGAGCCCTACGACAACTATGGGTTGAGTTACTATTCCTAGAGCTGGGTTGGAACAAACGCTCTAGATCCCTGGAAAGCTTGGATAGAGAACAATATGGTGATGGTTACTGATGTCTAACTGTGAGTTGGAATCACTAGTTGAGGGTTGAGGTGGTTTGGCATATGGAATCCCGGGTTTGTTTTTTCTTGGTTTATTCCATGAGATCCCACATTCATGCTTAGAATATGGCATGGGGGTGATTGAATGAAGAGAGATTTGGTTCAACCCAATCTATGGTGGGGTGGTACAAGGAAGTCCCTAACTTAGTTGGATTTTGATGATCTAAAAATGGAGGTGAACTTCTCCTCTTAAAAACTGATCGTCATCTGATGCTTAACAAGTAAACAAAATGGGTCTTTAAAGATAATCAAGTTTCACAACCTCTTCAAAATGTTGAGTTTGATTTTCGCATGAACTTTAAAAAGAAATCCATTCACATGCAACTAAAAATGACCAACATGAAGAGAAGACACCTGCATTTGATGACAGAGTTCACCCCTCCTGGGCTACATCTTTGGGCCTACTCCAATAGCTAGACCACTCTATTGATTTCAATAGCAAATGGGTACACACAAATTATTGACTACAGAGTGGCTTGTTTCTCCTACAAAGAATTCTCATTCAAAAAATATGACTCCCCACAGCAAGTCATGAAAATGTCAACATAAAAAGGACTCATACATCAGGTCCTTGTACTCCACCTGAAATCCAAGCACAAAAACATATAACAATTCCACATTGAAGTACTGAAAAGAGCTTCTCTCATGAAAACATAATGAGAAAAGACTAAAAAGAGGCTTTCTACTGAAGTAACAATTGTTGAAGATGAAATTAGAAGGTTGGAAAACCCTTGGCTAGGTTCTCTCCATGCTCAAAATGCCTTCAAACTGCTTCAAAACATTGATTATCTCTGGCACTAAAAGACTTGATCTTGAAAAAATTCCATCATAAAGTGCTCAAATTAGAAAATTGAGGATTCCAAGGAGTTCAAGATGCTAAAAAACCCCCATATAGGCTCTTCTTAAGCTCAAAAAGGTTAAAAAAATTGAGCAAGTTATGCTTCTCTAAGCCAAGCTCTGCTATATGTCCTACCATTTGGCCAAACCTGCTAACTGTGCAACATTTTAACTCTTTTCATAGTTTGGTGAGTGACAATTTTCCTCGCATAAGGTGTATTTTTTTGCCTTATTAAATTGCCCAACAACGCTTATGCGCAAAAACAGGGCCACATGGAGTGCCCATAAGGTCGGGGGTTGGGGCCAATGGTCTGCGTAAACCGGCTTGGCTCCTTCTCTGTCGAGCAAGGTCATATGGTGTTGATGTGGCCAAGGGCTACGGCTAACTACCCACACTCGCCAAGCTAGCTCCCTTCCTTCTCGCCTTTAGTTACGCAAAAATTTTGTGATAAGGGGCCAAGCCTTAACCATTGCCCCCGTCACCTAAGCCCCCCACGCCTTTTCATTGTTGGTCTTATCAAATGTCGATGGGACCGGGGATAGGGCCAAGTGCCCTGCCCCTCTCGCCAAGTTCGTTGTCGTGGTCGTGTAGCCTTCGCATATGACTTGGGGTTGGGGCCTAGTCCCTGCCCCCACTTTGCTTCCATCGTGGTCCTGTGGATGTGTTATGACCAAGGGCCAAGGCTAACAACTTCCCCCTCTCCCTTAATGCGGAAATACGAGGATTTCAAATATAACTTGGTCCCATGGTATATTAAGAAACATGGCTGTAGCCCAACGGTAATTCATGGAGTTTGTGTGCGATAGATCTTGTGGTCGAACCCTGCCGAGGCCTTTAGGCCTATTACTAACAAATTTGACCAGTGAGTAGGCGCCACGTGGAGGCCTCTGATTGGGCCACATGGTGGCCTCCTATTAGGCCACTGAAACAACTTCAACCAATAAAATGATGCCAACACATCCTTGTATGGTCCGACACTTGGTGGGCTCTGATTGGCCCTTTCTACACCCAATTGGTATGTTGACATCAACATAATGTTAGCAGTACAGATTGCCCAGTTAGTAGCCCATCTGCATTTTTTTTTTTGTTGGTCAAAAAATTCAGAACGTCATAAATTCTTCATACGACATCAGATTGAGGCGATTCAAGCATCGTTGGAATCAGAACGACGGACACTGCGACTTGACGCTATTTTTAGGAGATTCCAAGAATTTTCATTTTTTGAGCCTATTTTTTAATCTCTGGATCATACCTCCCCACTAAGAGCTTTTGGACACCAAAAGTTTATCTTGTATCATTAAATAATGAGGAAAAAACTCATTAACTTTCCTGATCTCAATCCTTTATGTTCTTGTTCGACTTGGTGCCTGAGATCTCCAATCAAGATACTCCACCTTGCCTCTGTGTGAAGTCCTTATCTTCCTGTCAAGATTTGAGCCACAATTCTTCTAAACATGCAGGAACAAAAAATTCAATGGATGGAATTTGAACATTCTCTCATAAACCATCTTTCTTTAGCTCAAACAAACTTCATCTTCAAGTCCCTCTTTGTTGAAGACAAACTTGACATTCCATATGGAAATCATAAGCAACTCGATTCTTGCCATGCACTCATTCATACTTTTATTTATTTTCATGAAGCTGCACTTGTACTCTTCAGTACACTGGATGCATTTTTTCAATGACATACTTGGCTTTGTCCACATAATCATGGTCATCTTATGCATAATATTGATCAAAGATTAAATTCACAAACAGTCTTCATTTTGAAACGCAATCTTGTATCAATGACTGCTTGACACAACTATAGACATACTAGACGAAATAAAAATGCTCATCCCAAAAAGTCCTCAAACAAATGTACTCATCATCAAGCCAAAATAACATGACATGTCAAAGAAAACACACTTGTTGCAGATAAGTGATTTCACATGACTTCACTTTACAAAGTACCCAAGCAAGAATATACAATAAGTATTTACAATTTTACAAAGGAAGCAAATTGTACAAAATATTGTGCCCATCCTTTGCCAATCCCAAGATTATGGGTTCTCTTTTTGCACCCACTCTGCTTTGAAGGCCACTTTAGGAACCACACGAGTTTCCTCTTTGCCACCTGTGACTTTCTTTGCAATGGATCACATGACCTCTTTGTCCTTCTTGGGACAAAGTTTCGGCTAAAGTTTCCAATACTCTTCAATCTGATGCCCATTCATGTTACAATGGGTACAAAAACACTTTCTTTAACCCATATGAGTTAAAAGCTTCATACCCCTTTGGTATGCTTTTCAAAAGCTGCAAAATATGTGTTATCAACATTAGCTGAAGGAGTAGAACTAGAGATGCTAATTATCTCCTTTGATTTTTCACCCATCTTTTCCGTTTCAGATTTTGATGACGAAGTAGATGATGACTCAAGCAACCCACTTTTACCAATGGGCACATAAGGAGAATATTTTAGATGTTGACAAAACTCACATGCATCATTCTCAACATAAGGTCCATATCCTGTATTTGGACCATGCCCACAAATTGGCTTCATCTTGGAGGGATTATTTGCTGCTTCTAGAATGAAACTCTCACCAATTTTTTCCTCCAGTACATGCTGTAAAACTTTAGGTGCGTTTTCATTTTCTCCTCCTTTGCAATTTCAAGCAACCTCCTCAGCTCAACATTCTTTGTTCGAAGAGACAGATTAATCTTCTCCAACTCTTGGAGTCTTTCACAGTTCAATTCCATGCCCATAACTGAAACTTGGTTAGAATCTACTCTAATACCACTTGATCTGAAAATGGAGGAGAAATTCTCCTCTAAAAAACTGACCGTCCTCTCATGCTTCGCAAGTAAACAAAATGGGTCTTTAAAGATAATCACGTTTCACAACTTCTTCAAAATGTTGAGTTTGGTTTTCACATAAACTTTAAAAAGAAACACATTAAAATGCAACTCAAAATGACCAACATGAAGAGAAGACACCAATATTTGATGACGAAGTTCACCCTTCCTGGGCTACATCTCCAGGCCTGCTCCAATAGCTAGACCGCTCTATTGATTTCAGTGGCAAATGAGTACATATAAATTGTTGACAGTAGAGTGGCTTGTTTCTCCTACAAAGAAACATTCTCCTACAAAAAATTATCACTCCAAGAATATGACTCCCTACAACAAGTCATGAAAATATCAACATAAAAAAGGACTCATACATTAGGTCATTATACTCCACCTGAAATCCAAGCACAAAAACATACAACAATTCCACATTAAAGTACTGAAAAGAGCTTCTCTCATGAACATATAATGAGAAAAGACTAAAAAGAGTTTTTCTGCTGAAGTAACAGTTGCTACAAATGAAATTAGAAGGCTTGAAAACCCTTGACTGGGTTCTCTCCATGCTCAAAATGCCTTAAAACTGCTTCAAAACACTGATTGTCTCTAGCACTAAAAGGCTTGCTCCAACAAAAAGTCCATTATAGTGTACTCAAATCAGAGAATTGAAGCTGCCAATGAGTTCAAGATGCTCAAAAAACCCCATATAGGCTCTTCTTGAGCTCAAAAACGTTAAAAATTGAGAAAGTTATGCTTCTCCAAGACAAGCTTTGTTATTTGTCCTGCAATTTCGCTAAACCTGCTAACTGTGCGACTTTTTCACCTTTTTCATACTTCAAGGATTGACAATTTCGCCCACATAAGGTGCATTTATCGCCTCATTAAATTTCCCAATAATTCTTATGCACAAAACGTTGGCCACAGGGAGCGCCCATAAGGTCGGGGTTGGGGCCAACGGTCTGCCCTCGCCGTCTGGAAAGGTCATATGGTGGCGACGTGGCTAGGGGTTGGGGTTAACTACCCACCCCCACTGGGATAGCTCCCTTCCTTCATGCCTTCAGTTATGCGGAAACATTGTGATCGGGGGGCAAGCCATAACAGCCGCCCCCATCGCCGAAGCCCCCCACACGTGTTCATCATTGGTCTTATCAAATGCCGATGGGACCAGGGCAAGGGCCAAGTGTCCTGTCCCTCCTGCCAAGTCTGTTTCCATGGTCGTATGGCCTTTGCACATGATTTGGGGTTGGATCCTAGTCCCCGCCCCCACTCTGATTCCACCATGGTCCTGTGGACGGTGTTATGACTAGGGGCTAGGGCTAAGGCCCAACACCTCTCCCCCAATGCAGAAATATAATGATTTCAAATAAAACTCGATCCGATGGTATATGAAGAACCATGGTTGTAGCCCAACGGTAAGACACAGAGTTTGTGTGCGACAGGTCTTGGGGTCGTACCCCACCGAGGCCTTCGGGCCTATTATCAAAAAAATTGACCAATGTGGAGGCACCACGTGTTGGCCTCTGATTGGGCCATGTAGCAACCTCCTATTGGGCCACCAAAACAACTTCGACCAATAAAATGATGCCAACACATATTTGTATGGTTCGACACTTGGTGGGCTCTAATTAGCCCTCTGTACGCCCAGTTGGCCTACTGACATCAACATGATTTCAATAGTATAAAATGCCCAGTTAGCAGCCTAGTCAACCCATCTGCAATTTTTTTTTTATTGGTCAAAAAATTCAGATCATCATAATATCTTCATACGACGTCAGAGTGAGGTGATTCAAGCATCGTTGGAATTAGAATGACAAACAATACAACATGACGTTAGTTTCAGGATATTCCGATCATTTTCACTTTTTGAGCCTATTGTTGATCTCTGGATCATTCACACATGTTAATAAGAGTTATTTTCCTCTCGAAATTTATGAGTATTTGCAATTGTCATTATATGGCTTTGATAGTTGTTTTATCATTGTTGCTACTTTGGTTATGTAGAAATTTTGAATAATATGACACTTATTCAAAGAGATTATCCTGATTATACACTATTTGCGGAATCCATGCATAATACATAACCTCCTCTACTTTGATCATCAATTTAGTAGTATTAAGAAACAATCGCGTGCGTACATTGAAGCATCAATCGCACATATCAACACAGTATGCACCTGGGGAAAGCATAAAGCTGAAAACCCCCAAATATCTATATATTATATTGATTGAGAACATGTAGCAATACATAGTACAATACTCCTCACAAGTACTCAATATTATCTCCATCTGTTACACACAAACTAGCTCAGATCTGAATCAATCACTGGCTCAAATCGCCTCCGCTGCTTGCCTCCTTCCACTGCGTAATCCTGCATGAGAATTGATGAATGAATGATCCAAATTCGTATTTCCCTTGGATATACCACGCAATCCTCATTGGCAATACTCAATCCATTGATTGTGCAAATCACATGCACAACTATAGTCACAACTGACAGCTGTCTTGCCCTTTCACTCACCTCTAACACTTGTCTCCACTGAACAGTCCATGCACTGAGTTAACTAATGTATTCTTCAGTTGCTTTATGAGTTAATAATTAGTGAATTAATTAATAACTAATTCACACCACTCATCACTTAGTCTATTGATCAATTAGACTAAATACAACTAGTTCAACTAAGTCAAACTGAAACACAAACTCTCATCAACTCCTCATTCAACTCCACAGAACTCAATCACTGAAGTTCTAACTTGAAGTCCTTCATGCAATAGCTCAAGTAACCCATAAGAAACACGTATTTCCTTCTGGCAGCTGCATGTGCCACATCCGTAGCTCGAACTGAAGTGCTCCAAGAGAATAAGATAATGTTTATAGTCCAAATATTATTGTGAGATAATAATATTTTACTTTTCTATTTTTAGCCCGGCAGTCTAAAAATAGACTCCGCCCATATGTCTAAAAATAGAAGTCCATCTATTTTTACCAACATGACCAATCATCCACAAATAGCATCTTGCAACTCATAGACCATGATCCATATGTCTAAAAATAGACTTTGCGCCAAAAATAGCCTCTGGGTCCACTTAGTGAAGGCGACTTCTTTTCACTAAGCTCCATCATCTCGTTGCATTTTCAACAGGTTATATGATGGTTATAAGCATGGTTTCAAGATAGATTTTAATTATTCCTCTTAACAAGTTTTGATTGGTAAATGAATGATTATTGAATGCAGACCTAATACATGTTATTGCAACTATTATGAGAGGGCATTAGAGCTTCTTTATGATTCTAAGTTAAGTATCAAATCCCTATGTTCATGTATGAATTTATGACATGTAGATTACGTGTTCACAATGTGTTTGATGAAATGTCTATCACGGTTAGGCCTGGATAGTTCAAGTTCTTGATTAAGTTTTCCATTCATGGCTTTTTCCTTGTGTCATTCATCATTCTGGAAAGTTCTATCAAGTTATGGGTAAAGGTCTTGAAACTAGCCCTGAAAAAGTGGCTTAGATTCAGGGGTCGCATCCTTAAGACTGGGAAATTTGGACAACAGTCGCTAGGAGGCAAGGTTATCCATGTGATCAGAGGGTCACAACTGTTGGCTTGTCTTGTTATGCAAGCAATTGGGAGTCCAGATCACTAAAAAGGAAAGTTAGCTAAGGGTTTGGGCACCTAGAGTGGATGTTTGGCTCCTAGGGGTCTTGTAGCTCCTGAGGAAGGTCAGTAAAGTTTCAGTTTGTCAATTCCACTTCCTTAGCTGCACTTAGGAGGTTGATTCATGTCATATTAGCTCCTCCTCTCATGTTTACCCTGGAAATCCGGTGAAAATGGGTAGATGTGGGAGGGGTGGTTACAGAGTGGTATAAGAGCTCTCAAGTTAAACACTTGGACTGGATTGGCGGAATGTGTTTGTCATGCATGCATGTCAGTTGCATATGTGTTCATTATGCATCTCAGTGTCTATATGTTTTTTATTCATGTATTGTTATGGTTATTGATTGTCATGCATGAGGTCATGGTATGAAGTTGGTGTTGTCATGGATGATGTTGGCATATTGATACGATTATGTATATATACATATATTGTGTTAATCTAGATTGATCTTGCATATTAGATAACCTCCCTTGAACTTCACTAAGGTACCTTTTATTGTGGTTATATTTGATTTAACTGACATAGTATGTTTGTTGGGGGAAGATCAAAGATGACAAGAAAAATGGTGGACTACAGTTCACGTGACTCTCCCTATAGATCAGATGAGCAACATGGTGATGAGTACTCCCCTCACATAGTAAATACATTGAGAAGTTTGAAAGCAGAGATTATGAGTTGTAAAGTAGATAATGATAGGATCATTCAGTGACAGGAAAGACTTGCTAAGGCACAGGAGAAGCAAGCAACGACCAATGCAGTGATTCTTCAGAGTTTATGTGATGTAGAGACATGGACCACTTAGGATCAATAATGGACTAGAGGAAATGAAAAATGGTGCATATGGCAAGAGGTATCGATCGTGACATGGGTGAGATAGAGAGGATATAGTCAAAGATGGAAGATTTCTAGATACACCTAAAGGGAGGGGCAATGATCATGGGTTTTATCCTAGCTCTAGTTCAGAGAGACATTATGATCATCACTGTCACGACCCATATAGGAGGAGCGAGAGGTAATATTTGCTAGAAGAATTCAAGAAAGAAAAGCCACCTACATTTGACAGAGAAATGAATAAGTCAGAGGATGTAGAAGCTTCGTTGCTTGGGATGAATAAATTCTTCAAATTACATGACCATTCAAGAAACATGAAAGCCAGGATAGCTACCTTCAGTCTTAAAGGTAAAGCAAACATTTGGTAGGAAGATGTGAATAATTTTAGAGGCATTCGGCAGGTGGGGTTGACTTAGACTAATTTAGAGATACTTTTCAAGAAGAATTATCTATCTGAAACATACTATGATGATATGGAAAATGAACTCTATGAGCTGAAGATGGGAACTATGACTGTGAGGAGTATACTAGCAGATTTTTGGATTTGTTGAGGTATGTGCCTTATCTTAAGGAGGAGAAACCAAAGATTCAGAGATTCATTAGTGGTTTGTTGGTATCGTTCAAAGACAGGATTGAGTTTGACGAGCCTAGACCATTGGAGGAAGCCATCATAAAGTTGAAGCATTATTATGAGGAATCAAAGCGTAGGTCTGAATCTAAGTAAGATTGGAAAAGTAATGACAAGGCTAAGGGAAAATGCAATAAGAAGTGAGGAAGACTACAAGACACAGGAAACAAAGAGAATGCAACACCACATAAGAAGTTTAATGCATCTAAAAGAGGATACAAATTTCATTCGTAGTAACAAAACAAGGGTGATGGCAGGAAGCCTTTACAGTGTTGAACTTGTGGCAAGGATCATCATAGGAGATATTTCCCACAACATCAGGGTGGTAGACTGCATATTTATAATTCTTAGGAGGCACTAACTATGGGTGATGTTGGATAGAGTATTCCTCATATTTATGCATTGTTGGATAACAGGCAGACAGATCACGAGGCATCTATTATAGAGATGGACGGTAAGCTTTTTGATCAAGTTATTTCTATTTTGATTGAACCTGGATCTAAATATAGTTATGCTAACCTTGACCTGGTGGATAAGTGTGGCTTGAATAAATAAATGCATGAAGAATCTTGGTTAGTATATTTGGCTATATGTACCAAGAAAAGAGTTCATCATTAGGTAAGAGCTTATGCATTTGTGGTGAATGTATGCCTACATTAGCGCATCTGAATGTGCTTCCATTGGGATCATACAAGATGCTTTTGGGTATGGATTGGTTGTATCTTCACAAGACTAAGGTGGATTGTTATGGAAAGGCTATTGAGTTCTCAGATGAAAACGAAGAATATAGAATCTTGCAAGGTAAGAAGAAGGTGACATCAATTAGAATGGTTAAAACTATGCAGACAAAGCGTAGTAGCAAGAAAGGATGTGTATTATTTGCAGTTCATATTTCCAGTGAAAATGATAACGATGTTGAGGATGTTGAGGTCTTGAAGAGGTATCTCATTTTGCAACAGTTTCAGGATGTATTTCTAGCAGAGATTTCAGAGTTACCGCTGCACAGGGAAGTGGACTTTTCTATTCAGTTGGTACCAGGGGCAACACCAACATCAAAGGAAGCGTACAAGATGATCACTCCAAAGTTAGTGGAATGAAAGTTGCAGTAGAAAGAAATGCTTGACAAGGGATGCATTAGCCCAAGTGTGTTTCCTTGGTGTGCACCAATGTTGTTTCTGAAGAAGAAGGATGGTACTCTCAGGTTATGCATTGATTAGAGACAATTGAACAAGGTGACGATTAAAAACATGTATCTGTTGTTGAGGATCAATGACGCGTTTGATCAGTGGTAGGGAGTAGCGGTCTTCTCGAAGATCGATTTGAGATTAGGATATCATGAGGTAGGCATCAAAGAAGAGGAAATATAGAAGATTTCTATTCGGACCAAGTATGGGAATTATGTTTTTTGTGGTTCCATTTGGTTTGCCTAATGCTCCAACTACTTTCATGTGTTTGATGAATAGTGTGTTGTGTCCCTATCTGGATAAGTTTGTGATTGTATTCATCGATGATATATTGATATATTCTAAAAAAGAGGAAGAGCATGAAAAACATCTAGCAACAATGTTGAAATTTCTAAGAGAGAATTAGTTGTATCCCAAGCTTAGTAAATGCAGTTTCTTTCAGACGAAGGTTCATTATTTGGGGCATGTGGTTCCTAAGGAAGGCATAATAGTGGACTTGGAATAGGACAAAGTTATCATGGAATGAGAAAATCCTAGGAGCATGGATGAGGTCAGTTCATTCATGGGGTTAGAAGGTTATTATAGGAGGTTCATCAAGAACTTCTCATAGATTGCCTGTCCTATTACAGCTTTGCAATGGAAAGGAAATAAATTTGAATTGACAGAGGAAAGTGCAACGAGCTTTGAGCAGTTGAAGAAATGCTTACAAATTCTCTAGTTCTAAAGATTGCAGATCCAGACAAAGAGTTTGTGGTATGTACAAATGCTTGTAAGAGAGGACTTGGTGGGGTTCTGATGCAATAAGGACATGTAGTGCATTATGAATCAAGGAAATTGAATGAGCACAAGCATAACTATGCGATGCACGATCTTGAGTTGGCAACTATCGTCCACGCATTGAAGATGTGGAGACACTATCTTCTTGGCAGGAGGTTCATCTTGATGATTGATCACATTGGATTAAGGTACTTGTTTGACCAACCTATTCTTAATTCCAGGCAAGGTAGGTGGTTGGATACGATCAATGAGTTTGACTTCAAGACTAGGTACATTAAGGGAAAAGATAATAGGGTTATACTTTGTGTACATATATGTATTGTGTTGTACATCGAGTATAGGTGTATGTATTGTGTGGTGGTGTACATCGGATGTAGGAGTATGTATTGTGTTGTGTTGTACACTGGGTGTAGGTGTATGTGTGGTATGTCAAGTGTAGGTGCATGTATTGCATGGTGTTGTATGTCATGTGTGGTTGTATGTGTGGGATGCACACTATGTGTACGTGCACATGGTTTAGGAGAAGGCACTGGGTGTTTGTTGGGTGTGGCAATCGATATGGTGTGCATATAGAATAAGGACAAAGATAGAAGCTAAGTATTGATTAAAGGATAAGTATATGTATTTTATTTCAGTTTTATTATGCATGTGATTTATGATTTTGGTCTATGATGATTACATGTGATATATGATTTTGGTTTATGATGGTTACATGTGATTTATGATTTTGATCTATGATGGTTGTGTTTTGAGCTAACCTAATGTGATATGTTTATACATGATGATTTCATCAAAGATGCTAGTTTGACTTGTTGTGACAAGAAGTAAATGGTATTACAAGTGTACCTTATTGACGAGCTACCAATGAGGTATGATGTGAATTTATTTCAATTTATTTTAAATCTAATGGAAGTTATGTGCTTGGTATAGGAAGCATGGAAATTCCAGTTGGGTGGATGAAGCTGACTGCAAGAATTAGTAGCAGTAGTGAAAAAAAATTGGAATAGGTAGTAGTATGTTGGTAAAGCATTCAAGAGCAGGGCCATTGTGGGACACTGGTACCCAATAATGTCCATTGATTTCCATGAGCATGCTATGATCGGTATCATGGTTTTGAGGCAGGTATATGCCTTCGTTGTTTGACCTTTCGATGTGAGGAAGCCTTGCTAAGGGATGGATCGCCCAGGATAGGGGATGCCAAGGAACTTGGAAGGCGAGTGATTGCACGGAAGGGGTTAACTGGATTTCTCGAGGGATTGTGTAACAGAGAAGGGAAGGTCGGGGATATATCTGTTTTGGTAATTGGCATTACCACATGGAATCAAATGCACATTGGGAGTGTGCCCTGAAATAATGAGCTGGTAACTGTTCACTGAAAGGACAATTGGCATTGGATTATATCGCTAAACATTGGATGCAGATTTGACCTTGCAGTGGATTCTTGACTTTTTGGGAAGGAGGTGAATCCTAGTATTACTTTGAGAGTGGAGGTGTGAGTCTTTGGATTCCCTTGTTGCGGATGCATGCATCATATCCTTTTATTTGATGGTTGGGAAAATGTGCATATGTGTGTATTATTGTAAATACTGTATCGAGCTAGATTTATAAAGCTCCATAGACAGTATGATTTTTTTGGGTGAAGAAAATGTGTATGTATGTATATGTGGTTATTATTGTAAATATCGTAATGAGCTGTGTTATAAGCTCCAATAAACGGTATGTTTGTCATGTTTTAGCATATGGTCATTATAAATATTGCAACAAGCTATGTTATAAAGCTCCATGGGCAGTATGTTTTGTTTTCAACAGTCTTGTTGGTTATAGGTGTCATTGAACACTGAGGATGGTGTTCCCCCGGGGGGGGGATTTTGTACCAACCCTGGTTAAAAATCCATGTAAATATAAAAATATAAGACCACGGTCATGGGACACATATTCCAAGTTTAATGGTGGGAAAAAAATCCTAGTGGGTGTTTATTTCGATTATTATGGCTAAAAGAAATTAGAAAAGGCAGAGGCAAAGGATTTGGAAAGGAAAAATAGTATTTTTGGCACATTTGTTTATGAAAATAATGCAAATTAGGAGAAAATGGAGGTGAAAGGTCACAGGTTGCATGTGAGGAGGAAAATGAAGGAAAATAAGGGAAAATGAAGAAAATAGAGTCCTCATTGATAAAAAGGTTTCTAAGGATCACTTGGTAGGATTTTCCTCAACATTGAATCAATAAAGTCAAAGGAGGCAAAGATCAAGCAAAGATCAAGCAATGAAGAGTAGGGTCAAGTAGCTACAATAGGATTCTTTGCAGGTATCGATTTGCATGTGTGATTTACTTGCTATATTTTGCATGCATGGTATTGCATGTGGTTCTTTGTTGCTATGACATGGGTTTTGCCAGGTGTGACAATGTTTTCAGGCTAGCCTTGCCACTTCCAAATAACCATGGTGTGATGGAGTTCTCATGTTTTGGTTGAGCTGGATTTCTGGATGGATTCGAAGTTGAGTGAGGTGGACCTCTAAAAGGCAGAACACATGGCCTAGTGATCCCTGAACCAGATTGTGGATTGTGGTAAAGCCACTGGCCTAGTGATCCCTGAACCAGACTATGGGTTGCGGTAAAGCCAAGTATTATGTGCCTCAGTGGGCCTAGGAATCCTTGACCGCTGAATGGCGAGATATATGGTAAAGCCTAAAGGTGGGTGCTCTCCATTGGGCCTAGTAATCTTGGGTTGGGATATGCGGTAAAGCCTAGAGAGTGGGTCTTGGTTTAAGGCTTGGTGATCCTGTGTGGATTGCGGTAAAGCCTGAGAGACTAGGAGACAGGAAAATTCTTCACTGTGTAGGTGGAGAAATCTGGTGGCATCCATGCTTGTTTTGGCCTGGTGATTTGGTGGAGATCATGGTAAAGCTTGGTTTCTATTGATGAGGGTGAGGTGGTTTAGCCTCGGGATGCCCTGGTTGGTTCTTTTGGTTTGAGTCCCACATTCATGCTTGGAATATGACATAGGAGTGAATGGCTGAAGAGAAATTTGGCTCAGCCATTCTATGGTCGGGTGGAACGTGGTAGTCCCATCTGGGGTTGGATTTTGCATCATTAATATGAGGTTTTTTCTCCTTGTTATTTCATGACTGTTATACTGGTTTATATGTGGATTATATGGTTCTTGTTGCCTTGGTATTTCTGTTGTTATTATGTTGGTTATGAACATGTATTATGATAGTGGCTATATATGGCTCTCATCATGTTTTCACTTGTAAATGAATGAAAAATGTATCTATTACCTAATGGATGAAACCACGGCTAATGTGTTGAGGAATCAATGCTTCTTAGCGATTCTCAGATGAGTATGAGATGCCTATGCTTAGATATGTTATTTACACATGTAGATTACATAATTGTGATATGTTTGACGAAATGCATGTCATGGCTAGTAGGGGTCTAGTCAATCCGTTGTTCAAGTAATTTCATTTGTATCATCATTCCATTGTTATCTTTCTGTTATGAAGGTGTCATTTATTTATGGGCAGTGACCTAGGCTATGGGCTTGAAAAGTGGCTCAAATTCCGAGGACACATGCACAACATTGGGTAGAAAAGTCCCTGGACACTGGCATATCATGTTATGGGAGCATCCAGATCCTTCTAGACACATGCACGCCCATATCAAGGGAGCTTTTGAGAATCTAATGGTCTAAAAACTCAGTGGGACCTAGGGGCTAGTTACCTGAGAGGTTGGGATGGTTCCTAGGATTTGTTGCTAATGTGGAAGGTCTGCATGGCATGTTTCCATCAGTTTCACTTCGTTAAGGTGAATTAGGAGGTCAAATCATATCCTAGTAACTTCTCATCACATGTTTACCCCGGTTGGACGGTTGCTTGGGTAGATGTGGAAGGAGGGTATTATAAAGGCAAAGAGGCATTAATTGGCATTTTATTTATGAAATAATAGAAAATAGGAGAAAAGGAAAGTGAAAGGTCACATAATTGCATGTAAGGATGATTGAAGGAAAAATAGAGGAAAATTAAGAAAATAAAGGCCTCAATGATAAAAAGGATTCTAAGGATCAGTTCACAGCTTTTGTTAATTCAATCTTTGGCACTCTCATTTTATTCTCTCTCTCTCATACTCTTGCATACTTAGAGAAACTTTGGAGCATGCTTGGAGTAATCTAGTTTTCATTGGACTGGAGAAAGAAGGCAAAGGAAAATCACGAAAGTGCAATGGGACAATGGGATCGGTAGCTACAGGTGGATTTGTTGCATGTATGATTTCCTTGCTAGTTTTGGCATGCATGGTATATGCATGTGGTTATTTGGTTATGATATTTCATTGGCATTGAGGATTGCCTGAATTAATAATGGTTTTTCCTAGCCTTGTCATTTCATGAATAACCATGGTGTTGTAGGTTTCCCACTTGATTATTTTTTATTGGTGCTCATGTTCCTTATGGTTGTGGGTTAAGTCACTAGTTCATGGAGCCTTGGTTGGACAAACGTTCTAGAAGCCCTGGAATAACTTGGGTTGAGTTACTAGTCTTGGAACCCTTGGTTGGAGAAACTCTCTAGAGCTCTTGGTTGGAAAAACACAATGCATAGTTCTAGTCAGCAAGCCCCCCCCCAGTAACTGTTGGGCGCAGTCCCAATTACCAAGCCTCCTCCATTGACTGTTGGGACTACGCAATGCTCAATTCCAGCAGGCAACCAGTCACCTCTGAGAACCAGAATTGTGCAATTTGTCCCAACATTAGCCCGGGTTGTTGCTTGGTATTGTCTTGTAGTTGCTTTTGGTTTTAAGCTAAGATTGCCTGCCATGAGTCTCATCCCTGTCTATAAGTACAAAAGTTGTTGAGAATATCTCTAGCAGTTACAGTTAACATGGCCTCTAAGAGAGTTGTATCAAATGAAATTGTTGAGAGAAATACTCGGGAAGCAGTTGAGAAGACGTTAGTTAATCTACCAGTTTATGCAGACACTTAGTTGTTCATTAAGAAGGGCATAAAGTTGACATGGCATCAAATCAAAGATACTTTTGGAGAGGACTTCAAGGAAGACTTAGAGGACTAGCAGGTATATATCAGTATCCAGCGGTCAGGTTTATAAAAGGTTGCATGTAGGTACTCCACCTTCCCATGTGCAGACATTATCAGCTGGATTGTCTCACACACAAATCCAAAAACTATGACATTGAGCAGTGCCAGCGGGATATGTTAGGTATACGACCAAAGTCCCACATTGACTAGAAGTGGGGAGGATCATGGGTATATAAGGATGGACAAATATCTCCATTGGTATGAGGCCTTTTGGGGTAAAGCCCAAAAACAAATCC
>APFE031482410.1:21589-33981 GCA_000404065.3 Pinus taeda
ATGGGATCCGTGGATGAGCTCGGTTAGACAGGCGGTGTGCTCCAGATTCTTCATGGATGTGTCCTGGTCCCAACACGGTGAAGAGGAGTTGACCTGGGATAGAGCAAACTCTCGAGGGAGGTGGTGCTCCATGTAAGGTGTGTGCTTCCAACGCATTGGAGCAGAGAATCCTAGTTGGTAGAGAGTGGACGGATGGATAATCGTTTGAGGGTAGGCTCGATGGTCCTTTGTTCGAGGGGAGGATTGTTAGGTATACGACCAAAGTCCCACATTGACTAGAAGTGGGGAGGATCATGGGTATATGAGGATGGACAAATATCTCCATTGGTATGAGGCCTTTTGGGGTAAAGCCCAAAAACAAATCCATGAGGGCTTAGGCCCAAAGTGGACAATATCATACCATTGTGGAGATATGTGGTGTCCAGAGTTCTTACAGGATAGAGCTTTCCACCTTCAGTGGGGAGAACTTTAAACAGATGTATCATTTACCTCAACCAGTGAAGCGCATAGACACACTTTTCTATGCCACCCACAACCAAGTGAACATAAGAGATATAGTCAAGTGTTGGGTGAAAGAGTCGTCAAAGTTTAGACAAACACCCAATCATGTTTACAAGAGAAAGTCTCTCAGGAAGGCTTATTAGTTCTTGATCATCTTTGCACGTTGAATATACGATCAAGAGAGCACAAAGATCTTTCCTAAAGGTTGGGTGGTTGTGCTGGACTAGTTGGTGAGTGATGGAAGGCCATTCAACTGGTTGAACTTATTGGCTCATCAGTTGAAAATCCATTTGACTAACACCTGGAATCCACCCAAGGATGAGCAAGCGAGATTATACATGTCCGCATACTTACTGGATGCAATTTGTGCCCAACAGGAGTTTCCTGGGATGAGTTGGACATGGGCACCAAAAGAGAATGTCATCAACATTTATTGCAAGTTGCTTTCTGACTACAACTATCGAGGACTACTGGCAAGGCTAACTGACCATTTCATCTTCCCATTATACAAGCTAATGTTTGAGTAGGATCCACCTTGCATGTCCCAAGAAGCAATGGAGGCAATACTTAACATTGCAGATTGATATGCCTCACCCGATGGCACATTCATCAAAGTGGTTGGTGGAGATAAGCATCTGCATGTTCTACCAAGGTATGCCACGAACAAACTAGTCATGCAAGAGGTCTCATATCACCTCTGCATAGGGTTATCAACAGGATCACATAGGAAGAAGAAAGCACCATGGCCCGCTCTTCCTTTGTGAATCGGATTATACGAGATTAAGAACTTGAAAGATGCAGATACCAAAGTTAAGGAGATGTTGAAGTTAGAGTTCAACACCAAAGAATTTAATCTGTCTGATCCCCACAGTATTTGCAAACCCCACTATGTGAAGGTATATTATCTATGGATCCACCAGACGTTTCACTGGCATGAGGAGGACCCTTGGAGATATTGTTACAATGACTCCAAGCTCCACGAGCCGGTCAGTATAGCCACAACTTGGAAGGCTGCTTTGTAGGCAAAAACAACATAGGAAGCAACAACAACAACACTAATCTAACGCAGGACAAGGGCAAGAGGAAGATTGTCGAGAACCCAGAGGCAGAGAAAAGATGCAGGATGAGGGTAGATCCTATCATAGAGAAAGCAACTTTGGTAGTGGAGGCAAAGAGGGAGCAATGGATAAAGAGATCTGAGCGAAGCAAGAGAGAAAAGAAAAGGTTGCAAGAAGCAAAACTAAAGTTGCAAGAGACAAAGAAGGAGCTGAAGGAAGAGAAAGAGTTAAGGAGGAGAGAAAGAGAAGACAAACAGAAACAGGAGGAAGAATAAAGGCAAGGCGCGATGATAGAGAAAATAGTGCCCATACAGGTCGAGGAGTCAGAACAGCTGGCAACTAAAGAAGAGGGTGAACAGATGAAGGATCGAGAGCTTTCTCAACAGATTGAGTAACTGATTGAAGTGACAGACATGGAGTTGGAGCAGGAGCCACAAAATGAAGGCATCGTCCTTACGCTGAGAGCACCTAAGGTCATGTTTCAGTCTCCACCACCTCTAGTGCCAGAACAAGTCCTGAGCGAGCAAGGAGAGGTTTTTCTCCTTGATGATGATCTGATCATGGATGTGTACAATCTTTAATTTGACGAGTTGCAGAAGAAGATTGTACAAGCGCAGAGGAAGCACTTTCTGGATGATCACGCATCACCTGCATTCATGAAGGAAAGGGTGACAATGCTAGACATCAGAAAGCATCAGCTGCCCTTGTCGATGCCACCTTAGCCTATGTAGGAGCAACAAGCTCATATGTTAAGTTCATGTTGGCCGAGAATGAACAAATGGAAAAGAACTTGCAGGCTGCCAAAAAAGAGGCAGAATAACTTAGAGAGCAGAGCATAATTTCCGTAAACTTAGAGTTTAATTTGTCACACGGAATGAGTTATATTTGCGGACAAATCCAACCTTCCTAGGAGTCTAAGACTCTCTAATGACAAACAAACCAAACAAGAGCTATCCTTCTCTAGATACACATCATTCTATGAGAATTCAAATGTTTTCGATCTTACCTTAGGTCCCACGCTTGTTGTAGCAGTCCAGCCTTGCTGATCCAGATGAGCTCCTCCTTCACTTTCAGACCTGCATACACTGACAAAGCAACCGATTACATAGCATCGAATAATTCATAAAACAAAGCATATTCATCACATAGACCAAGGAGTACATGAAATAATTCATTAACAACAAATCATTGAGAAGAATGGACTTATTTGTATTAAGGAAACAAAAAAGGAACCATTACAACCTGAGCCTTGGTGTTGTGCAAGCTCCTCCCAGGGTCCAACAAGAGATTTCCTCTACTTTGACAAGCTCACCCACTCCCAATATTGCAACAAGGAAGGATAGTGATCTCTCCTCACAAGTCAACAATGGAAGTCCTAATTCCAGCAGCATTTACCCTTTGGAATGTTCAGCTTTCAACCTCCCCTCCTCTGGCCCAATGCCTGTATTTATAGTGTTCTAGAGGAAGTTATTCAGTTCCAACATCAATGGGATACTCCCTCTTTTGGATGGGGTAGCTCCTCTCTTGATGGGATAAGTTCCTCTATCATAGGGATGCATGAACCATCTGGAGGCGCTCAATACACGTCAAACACTCTTCTAGAAGGCTCTTAGAAGTGACCACAAGTAACTTTTTAAAGATGAAACTTGCGCCTTTTGACCTTTACAGGGGTACGCACCCAAGCTTTAGCATACAGAGCGTATAAATACGCAGGTACAGTGTATTTTGGGTGCGTACACGCAGGCAAGGTAGAGAGAACCTGCGTACCCAGAGATAAACATGTTTTCAAGTGACTTTCTCTCTTTTGAAGTTTTGACATGAAGAGCAGAGGTATGGGGCTTGACAAAGAGGACAATATGGCTTTTGATGGGGCCATACAACTGCAGATAGTCAAGGTGACAAAATTCAGTGTAACAAAAGGGTGACAATGCTAGACATCAGAAAGCATCAGCTGCCCTTGTCGATGCCACCTTAGCCTATGTAGGAGCAACAAGCTCATATGTTAAGTTCATGTTGGCCGAGAATGAACAAATGGAAAAGAACTTGCAGGTTGCCAAAAAAGAGGCAGAATAACTTAGAGAGCAGAGCATAATTTCCGTAATGGCAGAGATGAAGAAAGCGATACTCGTTGAAGTATCAACACTTGAGACTACTATGTGGAAGCTCTATGACATATTTTTCACCGTGCATAAAGCAGTTGTCCGTGGGCATGGCTTATAACAACAGAGCAAATAGTTTGTTCAAACTCTCAAGAACATACATGCTACCATCACCCATGTGCAAGAGTGGACAATGCGGTAAAAAGGGGCCCCTTCACTTGCCAAAAAAGATGAATCCATAGGTAGAGCTGGAGAATAAAAAGGTTTGGATGTTGATCTAGAACTATGAGCATCTCACCCCATTCATTAGCAATATACGGGCCTCATATGCATGATTGTACAAGAGTTTGGATGTCATGGTGAGAATGCATAGGATTTCGTCAATCAGTTCCCTCACCAAGAGGCTAGACCCAAGAACCAAGTTCGGCTAGATATCGATGGGTACATGGAGAAACTAAGGCAGGAGGCCACCAAGGATGACTTGGAGCTGAGCGCACAAAACATGCATAAGTACATTGGTGGTCCTATCATGGTTAACACCATGTTCCAATGCTTCAGGACGATTTGGATATAGCTTCCAAGACCATATACCCGGAGGCTACGGAGGCAAGATTCCGCTCTTAGAAAGACACCATCAAGCAGTTTGGGGACACCATCACACAATACCAAGCTTGGCATCAATATGTGACTAAGAAGCACCAAGTGGATGTTGTTGAGTTTGTCTTTCCCCAAACTTCGGAGTCATAGTGTTTTGTCTTGTTAGGTTGTCTCTAGCCTATTTTGTCTTACATGGGTAAACATGGAAAATGTAATATTATTTGTAAATATGTTGTAATTGAAATTCCAAGTGTCATTAGTGGAATGTGAAAAGTCATCATGTTATGTAATGAGTTATTTGTAAAAAGTTGAAGAGTCATGAGGGTAGTCAAAGAGTCACAAAGGGGAATGTCAAGGGTCACCCCACCCTTTATTATAAATAGAACCTCATAACTCATAGAATGGGCTTTTTGGGAGTCAAGCTTTTGGCTAGGCTTAGGCTTAGAAAAGGCTTGGGAGTATTGTGATGAGCCTTGGCTTCTCCATAGCGTAGAGCAAGTATACTTCTTTGGAGGAGCGGGTGTTCTTGACTATAACGTTCCACTATTGGGGCTAGTGGTCGTCAATGGTGTATGTATGGATGGAACTTTCACTTACAATAATAATATCAGAGCCATCACACTTTCATGCATATGTTGTTAGTGTAATTGGACTATTCTGGTTGATTTAGCAATGTATGTTGTTTAACTTATACATTTTCTTATGAACTACTTTGTATACAATTGTATGAATCTTGTTGAATGCGTGTTGTTGGATTAATCCATCACTTTAATTTGTGGACTATTTCACATTTTAGCTTGTGATGTCATTCCGATCATGTGTTCCTTTCAAGCTACGTAATATTATAGGCTTCTAAGGGGCACACTTCCTTTTCCCTTCAGTGTGTGAAAACCTTCATGCATCACACTTGACTCTCTACAGGGTCACACACTTGCTCTCACCAAGTGCATCATCCTCATCCAAAAGGTGGAACACAAGCAATCAATGAGAAATGTTGCAGATCCATGAAGTAATCTCTCCTATGTTGGAGGCACATGGCTCTCAACGCTCACCCTATACATGCCAATGTGGCCCTCTCGAGAGCTAGGACTCCGTATAGGGAGACCAAGCCCTACATAAAGGCCCCCTACAATCTTGCATAAGATCCAGTGCATCCCCTTTCCCTCCAATACAACAAATCATCAAAATAATCAAGTAAAAGAGCTTACAGGTCATGGAACCAATGGGGAACTTCATGGTGGCATGCCCTTCCATAGTGGGCTCTGACATGTACAAGTGTCCCGAGGCTTAATAAGGGGGTTAACCAAGGACCCTATTAGGTGGTTTCAACCTTTAAAGGTGGTGACATGTTCAAGGTACATCCGTTAGGTGGTAAGTGGCAAGTGATATAGTGATGGAACAAAGTGGGGATCATTGGAAATGCTCCAAGCCACATGCCATGGTACAAGGATAACTATAATAAGGGAAGCCCACACCTGGGTATATGAGTGTAGATGGGAGAAAATCATGGTATATGAGTTACCCTTCTTCATATGCCTTTTGCTTTTGACTCGTTTTCTTCATAACTGCTCCGGGCTCTAGGGAATGGGAGCATGATGCGTAGGATGTAGCAGTAGGTACCCCCTTTGAGGTGGGGCATTTCATTGCCCACAAGGGGTTGGGACAATCATGGATTCCTTAATGAGGAATGGGGCTCATAGGAACCAAGGTGATGACCATGGATAAAGGGTAGAGCTCATGTTTGGCTTTTGCCCACATGCTAAATTTGTATGTCCTGGCCATATTTTGCATTTTGTGGTACATTTCCTTATTAGAGTGGCCAAATTATGATTTTTCTTTTCTTTTTAGCTGCACCAACCTTTAGGGCGTTGTTCAAGGCCTGACCCAAGGTGTGGACAATGGGAGGGGGAGGCTAACTTTATGTGGACCCAGTGGACACATGTAGACCTGAATGGGAATAGAGATGAATGAGGCTAAGACGAGTGGAAGGGAGTGATGTATATGGTGTTAGGAAGCGGGACCATGCAACCAAAATTAGGATTTTCCCATGTAGACCTAGCCATAAAGTTAATGGACAGTAAAGGAGATCCCATGGGACTTATGATACAAGGCTAGCCATCAAATCCGGCAAAGGAGACAAGAGTACAAACCTATCCCACTCTTCCCGTCGAATCCCTCCACCAATGTGCATGACAACAAAGGAAAATTACTCAACTATACCAATGAAAAGTTATACCTTTCGGTTCGGGAGGCCCACCTTCAAACATACAATCATAACATATGGGCAAGGGACCACATGGATGGCTCAGGGGGTGGAGATAATGGAACATTGAGCTATCTGGTGGTTGAAAAGGGCTGATGGCTGTCAGCTCGGAACCATCTAGGAAGAAAATATTCTCCTATGCGTACTACCCACATGTGGTGGGTAACATCTGGCTCTAACTGGGACATGAGCTCTTGGAAAGGTGTGCAAAGCTACTTGAACGAGAGGTCATGAGAACACCAAAAATCTCTTGGTATCGTAGACCTGTTACCTACACATATCAAGGATCAGGCACACATGGTGGCATGCTTTCGTGGTGCCTTATGATCATCCATGTTTAGTGTTAGGCCATTTTATCGATAGGAGATTAAAATGCAAATTTAATCTAAATGTAACTAATCTATCATGAAAATATCATATGATGTGAGTTCTAATGAGAGAATTAGCATGCAATGCATCCTAAACTAACATGCATATTACATTATGCAAGTGATAAGTATAATCATAGATCAAATGCAACCAACATGTCGATTGATCAGCACAAGAATACATGCTTCTATGATTATTTTTGCAATGGATCCAAAAACACAAATGAGAAGAATAATATGACGGGTTACAAGGGTGGGAGGTGGGAAAACAAGAGACCCACATGCCATGGAAACCAACCATCAAAATTCATCCATGAAATCAAACTCGTCCTCCAAAAGGGAATGCAAAATTATTCAATTAACTACTAATTCCAAATCCAAGTGATGATGAGAGAAATGAATCACCTCTTATCAATTTATACCATCTCTAATGAGTTTGATTTGCCTAATTGGCCTAATTAAGCCCTAAATAATAAAATAATGTGCAATAATAACATCCCTTGGTGACAAGCCTCACCAAGATAACTCAATAACATAAAAATAAGCCTCTCAAGGTAGTAGAATGATTAATATGATGAGTTGTTGGGCCATTGAGAAGGCCTAATGAAATCGAAAGTGTGCCATGGTGATAAAATGGACTCCAAACATAGTGGACACGGGGTTAGCCCCTTGTTTTCCAAGCAAGTCATTGTGGTCTCCCGGGTGGGTGTGGTGAACAAGGATATCCTCATGGGTCTCCAAGTGGATCAAACGTTCTTGTAAACCATATGTAAGGATTATGATGACATAATCCCTCCCTTTGTCTCTTGTAGTGAGAGACATCCTCATCTGGACCCTACAACATCTTCCAAGTGTATGGTGCAAGTGTGGATATGGTTGGGCATGGTGAACCAGGTGCACCATCCTCATTCAAAAGGGGAAACATGAGCAATCAATGAGCGGTGTTGGGGATCCATGAAGTAATCTCTGTTATCGTGGAGGCCCATGACTCTCAACGCTCACCCTACAAGTGCCAATGTGGCCCTCTCGAGCGCTAGGACCCTATATAGGGAGACCAAGCCCTAAATAGAGACCCCCTGCAATCCTACATAAGATCAAGTGCGTCCCCTTGCCCTCCAATACAACAAATCATAAAAATAATCGAGTAAAAGAGCTTACAAGTCATGGAACCAATGGGGCACTTCATGGTGGCATGCCCTTCCATAGTGGGCTTTGCCATGTATAAGTGTCCCAGGGCTTAAAAAGGGGGTTAACCAAGAACCCCATTAGGTGGTTTCAACCTTTAAAGGGGGTGACATGTTCAAGGTACATCCGTCAATTGGTAGCTGGTAAGTGATATAGTGATGGAACAGAGTGGGGATCAGGGGAAATGATCCAAGCCACATGTCATGGTATAAGGGTAGCTATAATAAGGGAAGCCCATACCTGGGTATATGAGTGTAGGAGGGAGAAAATTGTGGTACATGAGTTACCCCGTCCTTTGTTTTTCCACCCTTCTTCATATGTCTTTTGATTTTGACTGAATTTTCTTCATAATTGCTCGACGCTCCAAGGAATGAGAGCATGATGTGTAGAATGTAGCAGTAGGTACCCCCTTTGAGGTAGGGCATTTCATTGCCCACCAAGGGCTGGGAAAATCATGGGTTCCTTAATGAGGAAGGGGGCTCATCTAGGGTCCATAGGAACCAAGGTGATAGTTATGGTTAAGGTCTAGAGCTCATATTTGGCTTTTGCCCACGTGCTAAATTCATATGTCTTAACCATATTTTGCATTTTGTGGTACATTTCCTATTGAGAGTGGCCAAATTATGCGTTTTCTTTTCTTTTTAGTTGCATCAACCTCTGAGGTATTGTTCCAGACCCGACCCAAGGTGTGGACAAGGGGAGGGGGAGGCTAGCCCTATGTGGACCCTGATGGGAATAAAGATGAATGGGGCTAAAATGAGTGGAAGGAAATGATGTATATGGTGTCAGGAAGTGGGACCACGCAACCAAAATCGAGATCTCCCCTGTAGTGCCAGCCCTAAAGCTAATGGCCAGTAAAGGAGATCCCACGGGACTAGGATACAAGGCTAACCACCAAATTGGGCAGAGGAGACAGGAATACAGACATAGCCCACTCTTTCTGTTGAATCCACCCACCAATCCATGCCCAAAAGTGCCCATGAAAAGTAAGGAAAATTACTCCACTATACCAATGAAAAACCATACATTCAAGGTTGAGAGGCCCACCTTCAAATATACAATCGTAACAGATGGGCGAGGGACCACATGGTTGGCTTAGGTGGCGGAGATAATGGCACATTGAGTTATCTGGTGGTTGCAAGGGGCTACTGGCTGCCAGCTGAGGACCATCTAGGAAGAAAATTTTCTCCTATGCATACTACCCAGAGGTGGTGGGTAACATATCCAAGCATATGATTTTGAGATTGAGTATGTCAAGGGAAAACAAAACATAGTAGATGACGAATTATCACGGAGGCCCGCGACACTCCCTTTCATGGATATCATGCAGGATTGGAAGGCACAAATTTTGGCAGAGTACTCCAAGGATCAACAAACATGTGAGATATTGGATGGTATGCATGGGGATTACAGGTACCGAGTGATGGATGATGTTATCTACTACAAAGACAATATTTCTAGCAGATAACAGTGCTATGCAGCAACATTTGTGAGGAGAGGGAGTTATGAGCACCCTGTATGTTTGAGGGATCCAGGGACCCAATTGGCAGGAGGACCACTCCCCTTTGTGATGAGCAGGGTCATGGCAGAGGGTGATACAGTTCACTTTGGGTTTGACACATGGTGGATCACTGAGACCTCCACGACATCGCGAGGCAGACTTATCTTGTTATGGCTCAAGGTCGAGATTGGCAGTGGAGGGGTAGATATTGGAATCATGGGGATGCTCGGGTAGGATGAGCTTGGATGTCACATATATTTCACCATTAGGCCTCATGATATTAGGATACAATCCGCACATGGTGGCACCACTCTGAGATTAGCAGGGGACCTGATCATCACTGCTCTTCACAACTCTAACTTTTAGGGATGAGCTAGCTACTATAGGGAGAGATCATGTAGATCTTCCATCGGGCTTTAGCAAGTCACCAATGGCATGGGGGACATAGCATGGTAGGTGGGCCAACAGGATGATATCAAGAGAATCTCACGTGAGTGAGGCGTTATCTCTGTAGGGAATGGGTGGTATCTTCGAGAGTATACACTTGGAGTGCATGGGATGGCCTATGTGGTAGGAAAACTTCACGATGAGTTGGGCATAATGCCACATTATCATGATGCCCTATTGATGGTATACAAGGGACTTCTAGTACTTAGTGAGTGGAGCGAGGGGAGCTTCAGGTGGGATAGGAAGGCTTGGGATCCTGGGATTGTGGGATTATTTCTGTCAAGACAGTGCAAAGACCTGGGATGACTCAGCGACACGTTTAGTACACCATATTACTGATGGTGATAGGGGTGATCAACAGACAGAGGATGCCCTGCTTCAGGAATTGCTTGAGCACAAGCAATTTTTGGCGGGAAGGACTGTAATATCCCTGATTTTGATTTTCAGCATTAGAGATGAGTTTGGGTAGAGGACGTAATTCCGACAATGAGATTTAGGAGGAAAAGAGAATATTGTGGTTCTATTGGAGAGTGGGGACCACAAGAAAGATAAATTCGACCCAAGGAGGGAACTCGCACTCTTGGAAGAGAGAGGAAAGAGAAGGGAGTATGAATTAGGGGAGAGAGAGAGAGAGTTGAGACCATAAGGAGAGAAGGAGCCACGAATTATAAATAGAGCAAGAGGCACTCATTTTGGTCATTCATTCATCTATCATTTACAAATTGTCTAAGATAAGAGCATGCTTTAGCTGAAGCCAAGTCTACATGTGTTGTTTAGCACATGAGTGTCTTCAAGTGGAGATATCAGCCCTTGCTTCGGTGGACTTCGAGTGCCAACCCAAGGAGGGAGTTTCACCTTGCCATTTTCACACTACCAGCAGGAGGATCGATCTTTTGGGAGAGAGGCAACTATAAAAGCATAGGGGTTCTGCAGTATTTTGTGGGAGCACTCCAGAGGTGGAGTAGTGACTTGGGGATTGGGCTAAAACTTTGAGTGAAGGCATGGGGGACATTTTTAGGAGTGTCACAGCCATTTGGAGACCATTTGTAGCAGAAATGACAGGTGAGTCGAATTACCTAGCAGCTGAGCCATAGAGGGGAAATAGGGCCGAATTTATGAAGTTAAGCAAAGGCTAATTCCTTCGTGGGTATTTCTATGTATTTGGTGGAGAGGCTGGGATTAATTTTCCATCATTTTATGAGAACCGGAGAGGGCCCTAGCAGCAAATCCATTCAACCGACAATGTATTTGTTAAAATTGGAAACTAGGGCCAAACTCCATCTTAGATAGCTCATATGATGGAGAGGATATTTTTATTGGATTCCTCTTTCTAAAAGGTGCAGGATTGATCTAAAGATCATCTCATTTTGACACGTAGAAATGGAATTATGAATTATTTCTTCTATGGACAAATTGTCAAGGTCGGCCAGAAGTCTAATGTAGGCTCATGAAGCCCAAGATACATGTCTCTTCACCCTCAACATTGTGTATAAATAGAAGAGGAATTTTCCTCATTTCAACATTCACAACTCAACATTCCATTCTCTCTCTTCATCTGATTGGGTCGTACAAATCACAGGAAACTTGTTCTTATCCACACATGTGAAGTTTTGACTGGGCATTTCTGTTCTCTGCGTTGAATGAGTTGTAGCCAGTTGTGACCAATGTTGATCGAGAACTATTTGATTTCATTTGACAACGATTTTTGTGGGATAATCTCTGTTTGGGCAGATGTTATATACCTAGGGGGGATAATATGGGGTACAAAGGGAGGTACCCAAGAGAATAATGTAATAATGGGATGGGCCATAGTAATAAATAAGGTGGTTAACCCGAATCATGTAAGGGACCACAAGTAGTGAGTAATAATGTAATGGGCCCATGGTATTAGATAGACGGTATTGAGGGAACCATGGTATTGTATGTATGAGGCCTATATAGAGGCTAGAGACTCCACATTGAGGGGTGTCAAGGAATATGGTATAAACAGGCATATGGCTTGTGGAGTGTTCTCCTTCCATAAGGAGTGAATGTATGGTGTTGCCCTACCTTAAGGGTTTGATATCAATAAAGTGAATCATTTCTATCTATTTCTATCTTATTATTTATGGGTATATTTGAATTATCTTATATTTTCATATTATATCTTATATTTTCCATACATTCACTCCTTAAGGAAGGAGAACACTCCACAAGCCATATGCTTGTACATACAATAATCCTTCACTATTCCTTGACACCCCTCAATGTGGAGTCTCTAGCCTCTATATAGGCCTCATACATACAATACCATGAGTCATTACCATGGTTCCCTCAATACCGTCTATCTAATACCATGGGCCCATTACATTATTACTAACTACTTGTGGTCCC
>APFE031482410.1:47117-62275 GCA_000404065.3 Pinus taeda
AACTTCATGTGGGTCATCTTATTCATGGCTGATAATATTTTATTAGATTCCTCTTGTCGAGAGGTGTAGGATTGATATAAGATCATCCGATTCCGATAAGTATTCATGGAGATATGAATTTATTTTGATTATGGAATTATTATCAAGCCGACCTACAACTCATGTAGGCTCAGAAGCCCAACAATCACATCTATTAACACACCAACGTTGTGTATAAATATAGGAGGACTTTTCCTCATTTGGACTCACTCATCTCATCGCATCTCTCTCTCTCTACTACGCAGAAAAGAGTCTCTTCTCTACTGCACAGAAAATGGTCTCTCCCTTATACATGTAAAGCCGGAAGCTACTGAAACTGAAGTTGCAATTGCAGAAGTAAAGTTTGACCTACGTGGACTAGAAGATCTCCTCATCTGAATTGCATTGTAGGTTCATCTGAGCCTCCTTTGAAAGCCGCAACTTTTGGTGGTGGAATCAAGCCGATTCGACGGTCAGATTCTGAGATATTGTCTGCCCTAGTTTGATGATGAAGCCGCTAATGCTATGCTGTTGATATAGGGTTTGCTACTGCTGATATAAATCAGATTTATTGTACTATTTTTCTCTGTTGAATTATTGAAGATAAAAGAAGATTTGATCAAAGGGTTTCCCCACACATTGTGGGGTTTGTCCCTAGCTAGCCGCCACATCTTGTGTCTCTTGTCTTGGTTTGTTTTCTGTCGATCGTTTAATGTTCTATCTGCACTTTACTTTATGTTCATGTGGTTGCTAATCTGTGGAATATAATAAGAAAAAGAACATACCATAACTTAACAAGAGATCTTTTACTTCCTCCTCCTTTGATTTCTTTTCTTAAGGTACTTCTTCGGTAACATGGGCTTCAAAACTTTCTTTCCTTTTCTTATTGTCCTTCTTAAATTCTAGATAATCTCTCTTGAAATGCCATATTCTTCACATCCATAGCATTGGATCTTTGACATATCAATCTTTTTCTTTTTCTGAGAACCAAACTTCCCAAACTTTCCTTATCTCCTAGCCATGGCAGCAAATGCTTAAACTTGTTCATTTGATCCGACATCACTTTTTGCCTTCATCCTTGTTTCTTCAATCTTACACAATGACCAAAGTTCACTGAATGGGGTGGCTTCCTTCTTTCCATAGATACTTGATACAAAGTTGCCCCATTTATTAAGTAGTGCATTGAGCACAACAATGGTCATTTCTTTGTCGGGAATTATTTCCCCTAACTCTTGTTGTTGGTCTCTTATTTGTGATACCTTCATTTTGTATAGCTCGGTTCTCAAAGATATAACTTGTCCCGCAGTGCTTGTGGAGAACAACTCTACTAGCTTATCATGGATTTCTTTTGAATTCTCTAGCTTTGGCGACATAAGGGATGAGGGAATCCTTGATTGATTCTATAAGGATTCTTTGAGCCCTTATTTCCCCTTTCATATATTTCACTAGTGCTTGAGCTTCTTCTTGTGATGGTTTTGTGATTGAACCCTTAACATATCCAATAACTTCATTCTCTTTGAGGATCAAATTTGTCCTCTTCTTCCATGCAGAAAAATTTGATGACCCAACCAATTTGTTGCGCTCTTTGCAGAATGATGTCATTTTGATAGTAGATTTAGACATAAATATAAAGGTACTTACTTGTCAAGTGAAGATGCTTCTTTTATGATGATATCTTCAACTTGATGCCTTTCTTGATTTTGATGGTAGTTGATTGTGATTGTTTTCTTGAAGATGACAATACATCCAGAGATGTCTCTCTTCAAATATTCTTGAGATGTGATCCTTTTATTCAAAGAGAGGGAGATCACCTTGATTTCTTTGATGATGATGGCAAACGCTTCTTCCTGCTTCCCTTTGATGCAGAGACTTCAAGATGCTTCAATGTGTAGTCCTTCTTTCTCTAAGTGGGGGTAGGGTCCTTGAGGTCTTCTTCTCCTTGTGATTATGATTGTAAAATGTGTGAGCTTCCCAATAATGCTTCAAATGTAGAATCCTTCTTTGAATGAGCTAGGGTTTTTGGGGTCCTATTTGATACTCTTAGTTTTCTTCCTTCAAGATGATGAGAGGGTTAGTCCTTCTTGATGATTTATTTGTGTTTGACCCTTATGTATCCTTCTTCAATAGTGATCTTCAGGCTGCCTTTTCTTCTTATCGTAGTCACCTTAGCTCTGATTCCATGTTGAGAAATCTAGGGGTAGATTATTTAGATGATTTCTCGTACTTTGATAACTGCTTGTGATGTCTTTTACTTAACTTGATTACCTTCTTCTTTAACTTGATTATTATAGTGTTTTCTGTCATCAAACAACTACCAAACAATGAATATTAATGAGACAAGAGGACACAAGATATAGGCTATTAGCCAGGGCCAAAACCTCTACTCTTGAGAGGAAAAGCCATCAAAATTCTTCTCTTCTTATAGAATGTTCAGATGACGAATTCTAAGACCTAAGACCCTTGTCAAAGACCCCTCAAAGACCAAGTCAAACTTCTTCTTTATGAAATTTTCTTCCAGCTTCTTTGAGCTAGCAACATCCATCAACTTCGATAACTTCCAGCTACTTCGACCCAAAAATTTCCAGCAACTTTGACCCCCAACAACTTGTCACCAACATTCCAGCACTTCGATTTGCTCAACAACTTTCCAACACTTCGACTTGTCCAACAACTTTCCTGTACTTTGACTTGTCCAACGACTTTTGAGTACTTCAACTTGCCCAACAAATTTCTAGTGCCTTGACTTGCCTAACAACTTTCGAACACTTCGACTAGTCCAACAACTTTGCAGTACTTTGACTTGCCCAACAACTCTCTAGCACTTCGACTTGTCCAACAACTTTCCAACACTTCAACGTATCCAACAACTTTCCAGTACTTTGACTTTGCTGTAGTAAGGTTTCCCTAATCTTCTCACGCGTTAGGAGAAGATAGCCCAAAAACAATATTCAAAAATTTCATTCCTTTAGTCTTCCTCTTCTTTACTCTCCTTCTCTTCCTTGATCAAATTTCTTATGATGAGTGAGTGCTCTCCATGTGAGGTCGAAGTCTCTTATATATAGGCTTTACAATGTGGTCGAATAGCCCTTAATGAGACTGACTTGCTCTTTCATGTAGGCCGACTTGTTGCTACTAGTTTGACGAGGTCTTGGAGGGTCTTCAAGACACATTTGACTATACAAAATTTTTCTTTATAAGATACAACATACCCAAAGGGTTCTCACATGTATGACAATGACTCTTTTGACTTCATAATTCTGTGACAAAAGTAGAAACACTAAATGGGTGCTTGACCTACAAATAAAGTTACCTTATGCATGAAACCCATGCAACAAGAATGAAAATAATAAATTTCTTTTCCTCTTTTTATCAAATACATAAAATCATGATTGCAATAGACAGTATGAAGACCGAACCTAGTGACACATTTCAACGCTAAAGTCTCGGATTTATCAAGGGACTTTTGGGAAGTCCATTAAAGTCCCCGACTTTTTGAGGGACGACTTGGAAGTCCCCAAGACCTGATGTAGTCCCTGGCCAATTTGGGATGTTTCCGATGAGTTCCAAAGTACCCGGATCGTTAGGATGTAGGAAACACCATGAAATTTGGTGGGGACGGGTCACTGTGCAACATAGAATATTTCTCTTCCCTTGAACCCTAGTGCATTTAGCAATCCAAGAGAATAAACGAGTGTACTTCAATATGAGAATGCTGCGACCCTTAAGACATGCTTGTCAAGGCATGCAACATAACTCATATTATTCCAACAACCCTGATTAGGAAGAGGATGACATGCTATGTACGCTTAAGAGCCCACTGGGTTCTTATAAAACTGACATTGACAATAAATTTATCTTATCTTATTATGTGATGTTGGTGACATGTAATTAACACTTAATATTTAATATACAAGTCAAATTACTAAATAACACATGTATACCGACAAATTGATGTCTTTGAGTCTTAGTATTATTCTGACAAGTCTTTTAAGTGAAAGGATGGTATGTTGTGTTGTTTGATAATCCTCATATTGCATGAGGGTTACAAATGTGAATTTTATCTCCCATTGTTTGCCTTGTTTGGAGGAAACTCATTTCTCTCCTTTTTCATTTTTATTTTTATATGGTCCCATATTTTGGTGGATGGATTAATGCAATAATGGATAGTTGATGCTACTTCATGTGACTTATATTGGTATCATGGTGTTGTGGATTTGTTATATTTCTCTTGATGCCTAAATGGTAGTACTCGTTGCATATATGGTTCTATCCCACGAAGGGGTTGGGCAATGATGATGGTGTGGGATGTTATGGCTCTTATTGATGGAACACGCTAGTAATTATTGATGGATATGTTCATCATGGTGGTATGGCTTATTTTCTGTGGTTGGAGGCCTACTAGCAGATGAGGAGTATTGAAGGCTTGTGCATAGCATTTGCTCACATAGTTGATTGACCCTTGGTGTATTTTGGAATAGGGAGCCCATCAACTAAGGGTTTACCTAGGTTTTGATGATTAATTTTTGCTCCTCATGTGTTACTTCTTTGTAGTCCTTGAATGGTTTTATTTGGCATTGTTGAGCTTGGGTTGAGCCTATGTTGAGTAGCCTAGCCTTTTGGGGCTTATCAACCTTTGGATGACCTTATTATGACATGTGTTAATTCTTACACTGCTCTATGTTGTTTCAATTACTTTAGCCCAATTCAATTATTCAATTAGCAATCTTTTCAACAACAATTAATTCTTTCATCAATCAATAGTAACTGAAGATAAAACAATAATGCAATGACAATAAGAGATAATCAACAACATCAACAAGCGACACAGATTTGGTCAAATACTAGGGAAAAACTCCACAAGGGGGAAATCGTTTGTAATTCTTATATTATATTGTCATAAAATGTTCAACAAAGAGTACAATGAGCCAATACAAAATTACCCAGCAAAATCAACTAAACAATATTCAGAAATATGATCCCAACGACAATATTGATCCGAGTTGTCTTTCCCAATATTCGGTTATTTGTTGTCACCTATAAATATGAAACCCTAAGTCCCAACCGCATGGAGGGAGAATCATGCGTGCAACTAAAACTTTCTAGCTGCACGACTAGACTTGGATGCGTGCGGTTGCAGCTGAAAAATTCTCATGTCAACCCTGTGGCTGGAAACCAAAAACCCCAATCACACGTGCAAGCTTTAGACCCTGCAATTTCAGACCTGTATAGACCAATATCTGCGAACCCACTTGAGACTTGTGCGAACCAAACCAAAGAAGAGAGAAGAAGAAGATGCTTGATGATGATGATGTCTAAATGAGGGTCATTTGACTTGTATTTATATGCTTCCAAGGGTGTCCAATTTCACTTTAGGGCCGACCTTATAAAATGTTACATTGTGGGATTTGCTTCAAAAATACACTTTCCCTTGTCCAAATCTAGTGCTTCAAAAGTCAAAATTGGAAGTCTCGGAAAGAGGAATCTATTCCCATGATTGGAATTTGTCATTGAGCTTCCAAATTAACACTCCCTCTTAGCTAGGCATAAATTCCAACTGCATCATGTAATCATAAGTATTGTGTCATCATATCATATCCCATCTTTGCTTAACTCTATATGTTGAATCATTGTTGAATCTAAAGAAGAAGAATCATTGGAGAGCTACAACTACCACCCTCTCATGACAATGAGGAATGCCTTATGGGACACTGTCACCTCATGTCTATTCCTGTGGGGAAGGTCCTATGGGACACTCTTAGCATATGTGTTACACCTAATGCTAAGCAATAGGTGGGATACAATATCTCATCCATCCTATTGCTTCCTTCTCTTCCCAACGATAACCCTCAATAGTCGTGGTAGAACACTTGCATCATAATTGAGATTGGGTGAGATACCCGACTTACCAAAGGTAAGGATCACACACCCCCAAGCTTTCTCAATCCATTGGCTAGATAGGGAGTGACAATCCCAACAAGCTAGACTTGTGGGTATGATGCCAACTGGGTTATACTCTACTAGACCAAGATAGGGGAGCTACATCTTCCACCCTATAGGTGACAAATAGGGGCGATATCCAATTGTTTAGAGATCCGTCAACCCCAAGAGTCCTCAATGCTCCATTCTCTCCTTGGGGAGCTTTACAAAGGGGGAAGAGCTATGCTCAGTATTCTCGATCAGTGATGCCCCTTATCAGGAGGGGTCACATCCATTAGTCCAAGCTGCTCTTCGAAGGCCATGAACTTCCTTTTTGGCAAAGCCTTGGTGAAAATATATGCAATCTGCTCATCTCGATATGTGATGGAGTCTAATGGTTCCTCCCTGCAACATGTTTCGAATGTAATAATATCAGATCTCTATGTGCTTGGAGTTGTCATGAAACACGAGATTCTCTGCTAGTCGAATCCTGCTCTTATTGTCGCAATATATCACTGTGTGTCTAGAACCTACTCGAATAACTTTCCAAAGAGCTTTGTCAACCAAATTTCTTCGCAACTAGCCATATTAGCGACAATGTACTCTGCCTCGGCAGTACTCAATGCTATAGATTTCTGTTTCCTGCTCATCCAAGATATCATGGTAGATCTAAGGCTAAAACAACATCTAGAAGTGCTTTCCATGTCATTAACATTTCCTGCCCAGTCAACATCAGTATATCCATGTAGTCAAACATCTCCGGCGAAATATCTCAGACCAAGGGTGATTGTGCCATGCAAATATCTCAAAATGTGTTTGGCAACAATCCAATTTGCATGGAGAGGCTCGGTCATGAATTGACTCAACGTGTTCACTGCATATCATATGTATGGATAAGTGTTCATTAAGAATATTAGAGCCCCAATCAACTATCTATACTCGGATGTATTCGCCAAATCGGGTCCTGCAACTTCTCCACGTAGCTTCTTGAAATTCATTTCCATCGGTGTGGTTAAGGACTTGCATTTTATAATTCCAAATCTTTCCAACAACTTCACAACATATTTTCCTTGTGAAAGGAAGATCTCACGGGCCTTTGCCACACCTCGAGCCCTAGAAAATAGTGCATGAGTCCAAGGTCCTTCATCTCAAATTCAGAGGCTAGCTCCCTCTTACACTTGATCATTAGGGGCTCACTACTTGTCAAAAATAGATTGTCAACATATAAAACCAAAATCAATGGCATACCTTTGACCACTTTGTAATGATCCTTAATAGGAATACAAGTGATAACAAACAAATAATACATGCAACAAATTACAAAAACGAAAGATTCAACAAACACCCATATAAAAGCTGCAAATGGAGAACTTTTGAGCCATTTTATTATTTTTTTGCAAGTCAAATACAATAGATGATGGAATGGTGCACCTGGGCTTGTCTGAAAGGACAAGCAGTACCAAACCTAGGTAGGAAAATGGCTGAGCTGAAGGCTGCCTCGCTGCTTCACCAATCTGCACTGCATTGCCCAGAAACTATTGCTTTGCTGAAGTTCGAATAGCTAGAAGGTGCACTGAAACTGCCTAGAAATTTATTTGCTTTTAACCTCAGACTCCTTGGCCAAAACCCACAAAAACCCAAAAATGGTTTGGCCCAATTTGGACTTCCCAAAATCAAACCCCAAAGGCACTATTCAATCCCCAACAATTCTATACTGTCTGCTGCAATGATATGGCTTAAAACCCCAGCTCTGGTGCTCAGAAAATTATGAAACTTTATATTTGGCATCCTTGTCACAAACCCAAAAAACCCAAAAAACCCAAAAAGGATTTTGGCTGGTTTAGACTTCTGATTTTCGACCCGCTTGGAGCCTCACCTCAGCTCTAGTTGCCAATTTCGACTTGCTGGACACTGCCTATAAATCCACCTGAAAACTTCCCCAAAACGCTGAGTTCACCTGTGCTATCCAATCCCTGAATCCCCAGATGATCTCTTGGCCCAACTCAGCTGCTCCCAAGTACCACGAAATCTGTTGTGTGGCCTCTACGCTGCCCCCCACCCCAACAGTTCAAATTGTTGGAATGCTGGCCCAGCTGGTTGTAAAACCCAACAAGAACGCTGGTCTAAAGCTTCTACCTCAGCTCCCCAACTGGCAAACAAGCATATGGGATCTTTGCTTTCCTCAATCTCCCTCTGCGTGTTTCCTGGTTGCCCAGAAATACGCACTCCTTGCTCTGTGCTGGTTGGTGGTGCTATGTCACTGCCTTGGAACTCCTGAAATCTTCATAGAACTGCCTCTGTAAGGCGGGCACAGATGGTCCCCCGAAGTAGAGGTTGAATCCCCTGCTTGAGAGATTCGTGGCTAAACAACTGTTTGACTCGGCTAAATCGTAGAGTGAATAGTCAAGTGATTTTGTTTGCAAGATGTATGAATGAATCCCAAAATGGGGGCTGCTCCCTCCTGATAACTCCTTGGGCCTCCCTTGTCTCATGTGGGCCCCTCCATCCACCTATTTGACTTTCCCTCCAAGCTATTCGAATGGGCCGATTTGATTTCCCATGTGGGTGGCCCCCACATTCCACTAGCAACCAAATTAAGTTGAATTGCCTCCTAAGTCCCTAAGCCAAAAATGATGGGTCCTTTTCCTTAGCCAAACTTGTGCAGAATTGTGTAGCAACGCCCTGTTACAAATGTGTTTGAGAAGGGACATGACAGTCCTCCCCTCCCAAATGTTGCTTGCCCTCAAGCAACCTCAAAGCTGGGTGCTCCAATATGTGCTCACCCTCCTAGGTGGCATCCTCATTTAGCAAGATCTCCCAATGCTCTAAAAATCGCTGTCCTCAAGCAATGCCTGAAAGAGATCCTCTCTAACTGTTGCTCCCCACTGTCACTGCAACATGTGCCAGAGTCGCAGATGTGCCACTGAATCGTCCCTGACCTCAAGACTGTCCTAATATGAAAGGATTGAAAGAATCCTTCAATACGAGGATCCCAGGCCATCTTGTCCAACATGAAGCTCCCCTCGCTCCACTTACTTTCTTGCCCGGTGCAAATACCAAAATTCCCTTGCTCCATTAGTGACTCGCTAAAGTCCAATGAAAGATCTGTATGATCTCCCCCTGCAGTAGTCGTCGCATCCCTAAAGGTTATTGAGCTATGATGCCCTAGTTCTCTGCTAGTCCCAGAGTGGTGCCATCATGTTGACACTACGCTACTCTGACTATGTCATACTCCCCATTGTGCACAAACAATATCCTCATCTCCTGGAAATCGATGGTGGAATATTGAAAGTGGCAAGACACATCCTGCCTGGGCATATCCATGGCACCAAGCCCTACCGATCCAAATCTAACTCCAAACCTGTGCAGCAGTAAAGAATGTGTGCCTCCCCATATGATGAAACCTTTTGTGAACCCCCATGTGTCATCCCAAGAGCGAACTATATCACTCTCTGCCACGACTCCGCTCATTAGGAGTGATCTATCGATCAACTGAATCCCTGCATCCCATAGGTAGACCTGCTGTGGCATAGCCTTGACAATTGATGGAATCCCTTTGGCTCTCATCTCTAGTCCCTGGATGCCACCCATATATAGCCTCCATACATCATGAACTAATCCGAGGCATGCTAAACTGTTCGGTGCTTGCCACTGTGTAGTATTGATAACCATTGGAAACCACGTGCGCCAAATAGCTACCCCCTCCAATGCCATACCAAGAAAACCAAAAGAGTCTTTCCATAAATTGGTCGGACACTGGTGCTGACTGAGACTCCCCTAGCGAATGTGCATGCTCAACTGTTAGGTCAACTGCACCATCTCGGTTGTAGTCAACTGACATACATGGGAAATGATAGGTAGTCTCTCCTGAATCCCAATGCCAGTCGGGGCTTCCACCATCGCCAGTGCTTGGAAACTCTTGTTGAGCTCCACTTGGGTCCACTACCATCTCCATAGTCCAATCCTCCGGTACCAACTCAGAATCTCTCGCCACCCAACCCCAAGAGAGGGATCGAATGCACGAACTCCCGCACATAGAACAACCCCAACATGTAGGTGTTGCACCCTGTGCAACTCAGGTCGTCTCATCTCGCTATGCTGGTTAATACATACAATTTGACTAGGTAGCTCTGTCTCCCTTTGTCTAATGGGCCAAGTTAACCTAACAGTGCTGCCAACCCTGTCTATGTATGCTCGAAGAGGGTTGCGCTCACGCTCCAATGTGCACTCTAGCTGCACCAATAGGGAATCCAACTGTTCCCCAACGTGAGTTAATTTGGTCGTGGACTCAACACAAACTGCTCTCATGCCTTCCAGCTCCACGTTCTATTGCAGAATCGCCTCTCGCACTAACTCGACCTTCCTTTTTAATGCTAGAAGGTCAACCTGAAACTGATAGAACTATTTTGGGCATCTATCGCCTGTAAACTTGGTCATGGCTCCAGATACCTCAACAACTGTTGGCATCTCGTCGAGGGATGGCACCCCCTCAACAAATGGCTCTATGCGAGTAAGCTCAATCCTCTCCACCAGGGTGTGAACTGGGGCTATCAAAGAGGTCTCTAATAAAGGTGACTCCTGCGCCACACCGGGTATATCGATGTGCTCCTCACCATCCTGTGGGCTCTCAGCATCATGCTCAACCTCCTCCTCAGGCTCCTGATATCTAAACGAGGTCCCCACTAGCAAAAGCGCCCCCCTGGTCTCACTCTCTAATCGTCTTTGTCTTGTCTGCTTCTTTTTAGGAGATCTGGTGCCCTAATTTGGTAGACTTTCCCCACACGATGTACATGGCTGCACCCCCACGGCCTGCTCACCTCTAACATCTTTGTTGTAAGGGTGAGGATGGGTTTGGTCTGTCACCCTCCTCAACTGGGCCAACCTCTCATCGTCCCAATGAATTTTAGCCCATAATTTTTGCATACTGGATTTCCCTTGAGCCATGGGTTTGTCTCCGGTTTCACCCGTCACTGTGCACTCATACCCAAAGCTTCCATGATCTTTTGGCTAATTTCCCACAGCTGGGCCAAGATCTTGCTTTGGTACCACTGTAATGATCCTTAATAAGAATACAAGTGATAACAAGCAAATAATACATGCAGTAATTTACAAGAACGAAATATTCAACAGACACCCATATAAAAGCTGCAAATGGAGAACTTCTGAGCCATTTTATTATATTTCTGCAAGTCAAATACAATAGATGATTGAATGGTGTACTTCGGCTTGTTTGAAAGGACAAGCAGTACCAAACCCAGGTAGGAAAATGGTTGAGCTAAAGGTTGCTCAGCTGCTTCACCAATCTGCACTGCGCTGCCTAGAAACTATTGCTTTGCTGAAGTTTGAATCATTGGAAGGTGCACTGAAACTGTCCAGAAATTTATATGCTTTTAACCTCAGATTCCTTGGCCAAAACCCACAAAAACCCAGAAATGGTTTAGCTTGATTTGGACTTCCCAAAATCGACCCCCAAAGGCACTATTCAATCCCCAACAATTCTACACTGTCTCCTGCAAAGATATGACTTAAATCCCCACCTATGGTGCTCATAAATTTATGAAACTTTATATTTGGCATGCTTGTCAAAAACCCCAGAAAAACCTAGAAAGGATTTTGGCTAGTTTAGACTTCTAATTTTCAACCCCCTTGGAGCCTCACCTCAGCTCTTGCTACCAATTTTGACTTGCTGGAAATTGCCTATAAATCCACCTGAAAACTTCTACAAATGCTGAGTTTACCATGCTATCCAATCCTTGACTCGTTGGATGATCTCTTGGCCCAACTCAGCTGCTCCCAATTACCACGAAATCTGCTCCTAGCCCAATAGTTCAAATTGCTGGAATGCTGGCTGTAAAACCCAGCAAAAACGCTGGTCTAGTGCTGCTACCTCATCTCCCCAACTACCAGACAAGCAATCAGATCTTTGCTTGCCTCAATCTCCCTCTGTGTGTTTCTTGGTTGCCCAGAAATACACACTCCTTGCTCTGCGTTGGTTTGTGGTGCTATGTCATTGACCCGAAACTTTTGAAATCCTCGTAGAACTGCCTCTGTAGGGCGGGCACAGATGGTCCCCCGAAGTAGAGGTTGAATCTACCTTTTGAGAGATTCGTGGCTAAATAGATGGTTGACTCAGCGAAACAACAAAGTGATCGGTCAAGTGATTTTGTTTGCAAGATGTATGGATGAATCCCAAAATGAGAGCTGCTCCCTCTTTATAACTCCTTAGGCCTCCCTTGCCTCATGTGGGCGCCTCCATCCACCTATTCGACTTTCCCTCCAAGCTATTCAAATGGGCCAATTCGAATTCCCATGTGGGTGGCCCCCACATTCCACTAGCAACCAAATTAAGTTGAATTGCTTCCTAAGTCCCTAAGTCGAAAATGATGGGTCCTCTTCCTTAGCCAAAATTGTGCAAAATTGTGTAGCAACACCCGGTTACAAAGGTGTTTGAGAAGGGACATGACACACTTTAAAGTAGAGGTTGGGGTCGACATTGCTTCTTGTGAATCTTCATTAGGTAACTATCTATGTGGGTGTACCATGCTCTTGGGGCTTGCTTTAAGCCATACAATGCCTTCTTCAACATGCAAACGTGTGTCTTTTGGTCCTCTACATCAAATCCCTGTGGCTGCCCAACATACACTTCCTCTTGTAACATACCATGAAGGAATGTTGTCTTCACCTCTATATGACGAAGGATCCATCCTTGACTTGCAACAAGGGGAACTATCGAACAAATGGTAGTATATTGAGCTACAAGAGAAAATATATCATCGCAATCTTCTACCTCTTTCTAGGAGAATCCTCGGGCCATGAACTTTGCCTTATATTTCTCAATAATTCCATCAACTCCATGTTTGATCTTGAATAGCCATTTTGAAGTTACGATAGATTTCCCCTTTGGTCTCGACACAACATCCCATACATCATTCTTCATAATTGATTCGTACTCTTCAGCCATAACATCGTTTCAAACTTGCTCTCTTTTACAATTTCTTCAAAGGTGTGAAGCTCAACTTGAATCATATTTCTCATAGCTACAACATATCCCTAGTACTTGCATGGCTTCTTGCTCTCTCTAAAAGTCCTTCTCGTGAGAATGAGTCTCTCTGCATCTTGTAATGTGTCACAAAGCCAAAGTGGCCGCATCCTAGTAGGAGGAACACATAGAGGAGGATCTAAGGGGTCCATACAACAATGTCTCTCTCGGATATGGAAGGATCTTCTAAAATATCCATATCATCATTCTTCTTCTCAAGAGGAGGAGGCTGAGGAAGGTCACTCGCTTTCACAATGGAAACATCTTCATCGAACTTGACATCCCTTCTAATTTCAGCCTTCCTTTGACTAGGAATATATATTCTAAATGCTTTAGAATCTTCTTAATACCCAACGAACATACCTTTCCTTCCTGTGGCTTCCAACTTGTTCCTTTTGCCCTTCGGTACATGGAAATATACGGGGCAAACAAATATATGGAGATCCCCAACATCGGGCTTGACACCTGTGAATACTTCTTTGTGAGTCTTGTTGTGCAATGCTTGATGAAGCACCCTGTTTTGAACGTATAACGCTGCATTTGTTGCTTCTCCCCAAAGGAACTTTGACAACCTTTGGTCATGGAGCATGGCTCGGGCAGCTTCTACAATAGACCTGCTCTTTCTTTCAATCACTCCATTTTGTTTCGGATTATAAGGTACAATCGTCTCTTTCTTGATGCCTTGCTTCTTGCAAAAATCTATGAGTTCATTTGAAATGTACTCTCCAACTTTATTAGTCTTGAAGATCTTAATTTTCTTCCCTGTTTGATTTTCTATCAAAGCCATGAAATTCTTGAACAAATCCAAGGCCTCATCCTTATGTGAAAATTTCTAACCTGAAATTCTACTACAACAACTGATTTATTTCACCTACTTATTCTTCACAATAAGTTATTTACGAAATCCCTTCAACAAACATTAAAATAAATTCTACTACAGTTATCACATAATTACATAGAGAAAATAACAATGATATACATGCACAAGAATCAATCACATCAACACAGTTATTTTTTGGACAATTGTCCCTGGAAAAACCCAATGTGGGAAAACTGGTGCAGCAGATGAGGATTTTATTATTCTTCAACAACAATCATTTTACAAGGAATGATTTTACAGAGAAACTGAGAGAAAACATCTAAGACTTTCCCTTGGAAACTTTCTGACACCCTGGAGACCCTTCTCCCACTTCTGCATCACCTTTGCGTCAGCTTGCGTGAGGGCTGCGTCCCTTTGCGTTAGCTTGTGTGAGGGTTGCGTCTCCCCTGGATTGCGTCTCCCTCTGCGCTGTCTCTCAATGCCCCTGCGCCACCTCCTCCTCAGTCATTGACTGTTGTTGATCCCTCCTTTTTCTCCACCTTGCAACCCTCCCTCTGAAATCGATCTCCTTCTCTTTGAGAATCGATTTTCCTTGGGACATTGAGTATCTGCCGGTGTGTCTCTAAATGATCCTCAAGTCTTCTCTTATACTTTTCCTGTTGATGAATCAACGACCGAGATTAAGTCTCTAATCAATAGCTAAGATTAAAACAGACTTGATCCTTGTCTCTGAAAAGCTTCTCACCCTTATCTTAATTAATACCCATTAATATTTTTATTTTCCTAAGTTTAGACTTAGGAACCCATTAAAAATTTTAATTATTCTAATAACTCCTCATCCATGTGGAATTTTCTCCAAACGATTACTGGATTTTGGAGATCTCATGTGCCTTAGCCTCTCCACCAAATTTCAAGGCTAGAGCACATCTGATGGTACCCAAAATCAACACCTTAGGCTTCAAGTAATATATCCAAGTCTTCCTTGAGAAATCATCAATGAAGGTAATGTAGTAGAGATGGCCAACAAGAGAGTGTATGGACATCAGACCATATATGTCAAAATGAATGAGATGGAAAATGTCTTTCGTCTTGTTCTTGCTAGAGGGGAATGGTCCCTTTGTCTTCTTTCCATTGGCACATCTAGGACATACTCCACTATGTGGGGCTTGAACATTGGGAATTCTAACCAATTTCTTCAAATTCGGAAGGACTTCATAATGTAGGTGGGCCAATCTTCAGTGCCCTAGCTCACTTTGGTGATTAGTATCATGGGCCAATGCTAGAAGAGGTCTTTCGGTGACTCTATAAAGTCCTTCAAATCTAGATCCCGATGTGAATGCATCTCTCATAGGGGATCTCACCGGC
>APFE031482411.1:9594-44556 GCA_000404065.3 Pinus taeda
ATAAAATTGGCCAACCTCTCAGCAAAAAACTGTGGTAGCCGACCTTCATCTTATTTTTCCCTCTTTACTATTTATCCCTTAAATCTGCTCTTCTTCTATCAAGCATTCAATTGGTCCTGATGATGGATCTCGGTTGAGATTTGAAACGTTGACAGAGAATGATTCATACTGTGGATTCTCCGGTAACTAAGTCAGAAAAGATTCTAAATATGTATTTACATAATTAATCGAATGATTCAAAGGTTTCTCCTTGCTTTTGATCATATACTTCATCATTTTCTCTCTATATAATTTTCTCAACTAATCAAACACGGGAATAGTGGCATAGGAGAAATCTAACTGCAATGTCCCTTTGAGTTTTGCACCCCACGACTACATCTATGAGGACATTCTTTGCTGGAATCTGATTTAAAGTCACAACCAAATCTTTAATAAGACCAATACATCTAACCCGACCAAACTCAAAGGAATAAAGATCATGATACTTGCGAGTGATGTCCAAACCCAATTTTTCCATAATTGCCTTTGGCATCAAGTTGTGATATGCTCCTGAATCAAACATGGCATTGTGCAAGACATAATCATGCAATCTAAGGCTGATGTAAAACAGGGCTACATCACTATCCTCAGATTGGCCTTCTAATGTTGGACCAAAAATAAGCTCGGGTTGGTCATCTTCCACATTAACCATATCAGACAGGGGATCTACATTCAAAATCTTTGATACTTGACTTTTAACAGTTATTCTTCATTAATTCAGTTAAAGGTATAGACACTTTTAACTTAGCAATCTCATTCTCTAAGCTAAAGGCTGTAGTTTTTTCTACCTCTTTGATCGAAGCATCCTTCTTTTCAGACTTTTCCTTTGCTACACTTGGCTGATTTGACTTGTCATTTGTAGATTGTACTTTGCTGGAAGCAGGATTTGCTAGCTCTTTTTTTTTTTCTGAACATTTGGATAATCATTCTTTGGTGATGTTGCTTCCTTCCGCTTTTGAATTGGATTAATTGGTACATATCTGATCCTGAGTGAATATTGTCTTTGCTGCACTGTGAGTGCATTCATATATCCCCTCTGATATTCATCTGATTCTTCTTCTAAGACTATTTCATTTGCTAGTATAAAATCCTCATCTTTCTGTACAGTCGGGCTTTCTGAATATTCCTCATCCTCCGTGATATAAATTGGCAAACCATCTGGTGTAAAATAGTGATTCTCCTCTCCTATTAGATTCTCATCATCATCTGATTCTGGGACATGCACATAGTTCTGATGTAATGGTGTTTTGACTTGCTGTGTTTGCTGTTTGGTCTTGCACTCTTTGCTCCCGTTGTTTAATCCTGAACTATGGCTGCTACTGACCATGGAGATTTGGATTTTTGATCTGTGTCTCGGGCTTATCTGCAATGGTTAATCTATCAAACATCTTTTCAATTTTACAAAGCAAATGATCTGAGGAAGAAGCTTCTTCCTTTATGGTCACCTTCTTCTCTATCTTTGTCCTAGCTCTCTTAGCTAGCAGATTTGCCTCCACACTCACTGCAATTTTTTGCATATCCTCCAATGTAACAGGGTCTCTTTCTCTTAATTGATATGCCATGTCAGGATCAAAGCCATCGGGAAATTTTATCAAAGCTAGCCCCATTGGTTGCTTGATATCAGCTGGAATAGCATTATAAATAGTATTGAATCTTACACAATAATCTTGGACACTTTCACCAACATTCCTCTTTATAATTTCATACTCGAAAAGTATTTGGAGTGGATTTTTCTTTACCTCCCAACGATCCCGAAATTGTCTATGAAGGACCGCCAATGTATTGATAGTCCCGGCAGGAAATGCTCTGAACCACTTTCGCACTTCGCCTCAAAATGTTTGCACAAATAATCTCATAGTCACATTCTCTTCATCTATCTCATGAAGATCAAAGAAATTGCTCATCCTATCAACATGTTGTTGTGCTGTGATACCTTGGGTAGCATCAAATAATGGAATTTTACTTTGGTAATCAGCAGGCATAGCATCCAAGTTCCGTGGAAAAAAGAAAGGTGCATATCTGGCAGCCATTGCTTGAGGTGGATTAGAAACTAGCCTTGGGGATGTAGGAGGAGTTGGAATAACAATAGCAGTTGATGTGATGGATGTATGAGGTATCGAAGGAGGTGAAGAAATGATAGATGTTTGAGGTGTTGAAGGGGTTGATGGGGGAGAAGAGACAATAGATCTCTGATCAGATATGGTGGGCTGCACAGGAAGAGTTGGGATAAAAGGAGGTTCAGTAGGAATTTCTGAACTAGACAAAATAGCAAATGAACCCAAAGTAGCAGAAGCAGATTCTAAGAGTTTGGGGATATTGGTAGCCACAATTGAATTTTGAAGAGAATTCAGGATGCAAGCATCAATTGATCTGTTTTCTCTTTCAATTTCAAGATATTGGACAACTTCTGGATTTAGAACAATAGCATCAACTGCACTTTCAGATTTAATTTCAAACAAAGATAGATCAAAATGTTCATCAAACGGGTGATCTTCAAGATATTCAAATATAATTGGACATGAATGAGTTCTAAAAACTGGTATCACAGAACTTTCTTGCCGTAGAATTCTTGGAATGAGATTTGGGTTTTCATACACGGGAGGAGGATGAGGATCAGGATTGGCCCTAGTGTATCGTCTGGAAGCCAGTGCATTGAATTGTTCCCAAAATTCAAATAGACATTACAATCTTTTTAGCCTACTGAATTCTAAGCATATCATCCAAAAGTCTAGAACTGTTTCTAAAAAAGTACTGGGGTAATAGTTTTTAGTTCTTCCCCAGTATTTTCGCCACTATGTTATAGCCTAAATCTACCTCAAGATGAGAAAGGCAGGTCTAGGGTAACATCAAACCACAGTTAACTTGGTAACTAGCCCTACCAAGTCGGGAGAGGGCTCTCTCCTTATCAATCTCAAAGAAAATATGGAAAGTAAGGCTTGAGATGACTAGTATGAATACTAATTTTAGGCTAGGTATATGCTCAAAGGATTTTGATTGATTTTAATGGTTGGTTGTTGGATCAGATGAGGAAGACAGCTTTGGGTCCGGGAAATCAACTCAAATTTGCAGAGGTTTCTGTGGGGCGAGGTAGGCAAGTGTTTTAGCACTTTGAAATGAATGTGATGGTGAGTCTAAAGAATAGTGAGGAGTTGGAGAGGGAATGTAAGGTTCATGAGTCCTCTTCAAACAGCAGAAAACATTTAGAACTAAATAAAACCCCAAGGCAGAGCACTGAACATCAATGGATTCCACCCTTTAATCTTGATTCATTTAGTTATGCAGAAAAGGAGAGATGATGGCAAATATACACATAAGATAAACTAAATCACAGAGGAGAAAACAATGCTAATTCACATTACCACAAGAATCCCACAAAATGCTGCAAAATCCTGGTTCATTTCCTTGCCAAACTGCAGAAGTGATCTACAATAGTGCTCAATGCATCCAAAAGAGTCTAACCTTGACAAATGACTAAGAAAGTACAAGATATAGGAATAAAACCACCTATGCTAGCCATCAAGGGTCGAATCCATGATTCAAGGAGCTGTTTCAACAATGTCTAAACTAGGAACTGAAAAATAGGCAGTGGAACAACTTTCCTCTAAAACTATGGAAACTGATTCATTCATCCTTAAACCAACTCTAACTGATGTATCTACCTCCTCAAGTCATTTTTCATAATATTTTACATCATAGTACATCAATTTACATCATTAATTGACCAAGAGAGAAGAAAAAGTCAAACTGACAGCAAACTGAGCGAAATTCTGAACAAACAGGCAAAACTGGCAAATTTTTCTCCTATGTGCAGCGCCACTGATATTATGCGCAATGGTTTTTCAAGACCATTGTTGGAAGACTTCCCAATGTCCAAATCAAGTGCAGAATAGCTCATTGGAAATCTTTGTGAGTCTAATTTTTGGGACAACTTTAAGTTTTTGATTTGGAGTCCATTTTCCCCTCCAAAAATCGAATCTCCCAAGACTGCTTCCTGTGTGGCAAAAAAGTGGTAGAGAGGGCACTTTTTGGGTGTTTTTGGCTCTTTTGGAGGTCCAGAACTTGTCAAAATTTCTCAACCATTTCTACGCATGCATAATTTTTCATGCTAATTCCAAAAATTCAAGCCTTTTTACAAATGGAGGCCTCCATCAACAACGTAGCGCCACTGCCTGCTGAAAAAACCTGTTTTTTGCTTCATAATTTTCAAAAATGACAAAAACTTCACCAAAATTCTTGAAATTTGGAATGAGTGATCCTTTTTATGTGCTATGCTAGGCCAATTATACTTCATCCAAGATCTTGAGCTTATCTTACTCTTTTTTCCTTCTCAAAGCTCTCTTTAGTTTAGCCTTTAACCTCTTCACCCTTATTTTGCAAATTTTATTTCAGGTTAAGTAGTGATAGGCCATATGGCACAACATTTTCTTCTCTTTGTTGGATTTCTCAAGCAATTTCTCCAAGTGAATGTTTTCCCTCTCTAGCCATGATTCCCAGTCAGCCTCAATTTCTTGCTCAAGGGGTGTCATTTTGATTTTTCTTCTCTTTGTCGCTTGCCTGTTTTCTCTAATTTTTTGCAGCTCCATAATATTTTGTTTGTACTCTAGTTGTTTGTTCTCTCGCTCAAGAAAGCTAATGATCCATTTGGCCCTCTCAAGGTCAAGTGACAAGGCTTGGATTTCAGCTTCCTTTTCTTTGATGATCATATCTTTGAGTCTTGAGCTTTGAGGGCCCAAATCAATGTCATCCTCCTCAACCAAGACAAAATCTATGTCTTACCCTTCAGTAGGGCCTTCATCATGCACCTGTTGCTTTCCTTTGTCTTTGTCATGTACTTGTTCATCTGAAGAAGAAGACAAAGCCCCTTTCACCCCTAGTCAAGATAGCATTTGCCTGTGGTCCGGTGAAGAAAACGAGACCCCTTCCACCCCTGGTGAAGATAGCACTCGTTTGGAAGCAGAAAAAAGGCTCCTGGCCTTTTTCATAAGTGAAAAACGCTGGCACAGATGTAGTTTCAGCCTCATGAACATCTGGCTATCTTGAAGGCCCTCATTCCTCTTGAAACATCGATGGAATCACCTGAGGGCATTTGAAAATCTCATGTGCAATGAAGGTATCCCATGGTATGTTCAACAAGCTTAGCTAATGAAAGACAACGGTTTTGATCAGTGAGAAGTGGTAAATGTTGTTGAACTACTAGGGAAAAGGTTTCCTTTGCACATATAGAGCCATATTCTTAATATTCCTGAAAATAAAGTATGGGAAGTTCATCATCCTCACTCTTGTGAAATGCATCAACAATATGCCATGGTAGGTATACAGACGAGAAAACCTCCCTTCACAAGTGAAATACTTGATGATGAGTTTCATGAGAGGAGCATAAGTGTCCAACAAGTATTTGAAAGGAAAAACCCTGCTGATTTGCCTCTAAAAACCAGCCTTGATGTAAGGCTCATAATGCTCTTTGCCCACATGTTGCCCCTTATTCCACTGTTCACCTACATTAGGGATGCTTGTTGCTGCTGCAATGGTTTTAGGTGTCAAGGTGAAAGAGACACCAACTAGGTTCACCTGGCCATTGTGAAGATGAAGAACAAACAACCTAGCCAGCTCATGAATGATACTTCACCCTTTCTACCATTTCATAAAACTGATAACACGATTGATGTTTAAAACAATTTACTGCAAGAGGGCAAGCAAGTAATTTCGTGAGAGTGGTCGGCTCCTCCCTGATGATTTTCCCTCCTTTATGTGGTTTTCTTTGTACATGAGCTTCTTGAGAAGAATCACTCACAGTTTCATCATCCCTCTCATATGCTGAGTCTGTCTCCATGTTTATGAATTTGGAGTGAAAACTGATGAGTATGAAGAGATTTTAAAAGTATGAGGGTGAACTCTGTATTGTAGGAAATGAATGTTGTTTTTCTTTTGGGAAATGAGGGAATGACTAATATTATGACTGTAGATGAGGGTTTTGATGATGGAATGGATGTAACGAGGGAATAGGAAATGGGAATTAGAGTTTGGGATATAGTATAGGGTTAGGGTTTGGTAATAGGGAGTAGGGTTTGGTAGGTGAGTGCCAATGATTTTGAGAAAGGGAAAGGGAAAAGTGATTTAGGGAAATTAGTTTAAGGGAAAAGGGTGCAGGGAAATAACTCAAGGGAATAGAAACAACAGAACATAATACCCTTTGCAAATTTTACAAGACAATTTAGAGATAGCGAGGGTTTAGTGTTTTTGACGTGCAAATCACCACCACTGATGAAAAATTTCTTGCTAGATAGGATGAGAAGCTTCACTTACTTGCTGAGAGGTCAATTGTGAAATTTGAGGCAGAGGAAAGTGATGAAAATCGATTTGAAGCTCAATAGGAAAGTGCGTAGTGTCGGTTGTTAGGTGCACAACGCACTTTGTATGCACAACACCCGAACAAATTATAGTGCAAAACCTGCGCCAAATGCACATCGCCAGGTAGGTGCACAGCGTCAGAGCCCAAGTGCGTAGCGCCGGTGAAATGTTAGGCCTTTTGCTCAATTTTTGTCTCTTTCTCCCAAAAACGTGATTTTTGCCTTTAGCTCTCTCTCTTGCAAAAAATGAAGACTTGAAATGCATAAATGAGCCTTTATATCTCCTTGCTTTAATTTTTTCATTTACCAAACCCATTTTTCTAATGCCTTAGTCACCTTTCTTTGAAAACTCTGTTTTTCCAATTTGCAGTTTGACTCTCTTTTAATCACTTGATGAACTAATGCATTGATGTTTTTGTTTCTTGCAGTGACTGGAGTTGGCAAGGTGACCAAGGGCAGCAGCTGGAACTTATTACATATAGAAAACACTTTAAATTATATAAAATTTGTACATAGAAATAAAAAACTTTGTTTTCACCTCAAAACAGATTTTTGAGGTAAAAACCATTTATGAAGCATATCATCAGTAAATTTATAATTTTATGAACTTATAAAACCTCCTCATGTGCCTGCTGACCTTTTATTGAGTTTTGAATGACCATGGTGGCAAACCCTAGACCTAGTGAGACTTAAAACCCTAAAACTGATTTCGGTAATTGGAATGAAACAAAATGATAGTAAATGACCTGAACATGTGAAAATATGCCAGTAGGTAAATACTATGAGGGAAATTGATAATGAACCACTACCATCAGTTGATCCATGAACTAATGGAATGTAGTTGATCTGATGGGACACCTAATATGCATGCAAAAAGAGAAATTTGATCACTGATGGAGGGATGAAGACACTGACACTAACACTAATAATGATTGAATTTCAACAGGAAACTCATTCAAAATTTTGTGTGTAAGGACAATTATAGGCTTACCAATTAAGACAAATTATACCTCATCTTTCCTCTTGACTTCTTGCAAAAACTCCTTCGTGATCATCATCAACACGCTTGGGCCTACTTCCTCCTTGACTCCTTTATCCTCTAGGGGCAATAAAAAGTGCCTATAGTTGGCATTTTCAAAAGAGTAATTTCTTATCCTTCCATCATGAACAACTACCCTATCATATTTACATGGTCTCCCTAACAAGATGTGGCAAACATCCATAGGCAAGATGTCACACAAGATCTCATCCTTGTAGCTACCAACATGGAGCTTTATTTTGCTTTGTTCACTCACCAGTATCTGATGTCCCTTTTGCAACCAGGACACTCAATAAGGAGTAGGATGTGTCATCCTTTGCAATCCTAGCTTCTTCACCATCTTTGTAAAGACAAAATTATCATTACTACCATTCTCTATGATCACCTTAGAACATTTTCCCTTGGACTTGCATAATATCCTAAATAGGTTCCTTCATTTTTTTTGTGATGTCTCTTGCTTCTTCTTTTTTGATTTAATTAAAATCCTCTTCAACATTAGAGATTCAACCAAATTAGGAGTCTCCTCTTTTACCTATGTCTTGGTTGTCTCATCTTTAACTTTTACAACATGTGCTCCTCTTTGATTGGCCGGATTATTCTCAGGATAGTTCCATGACATATGTCTTGTTTTCCCACATATATAACACTTGACTTCTCTTTCTCTACCCTTTCCACTTGGGAAAAAGTTCCTGCCCCTTGAATCTCCTCCTCTAGAAGATTGACTGCTAGAGCACACGTATTCCTCTCTTGGAGTAGGGAATCTTCCCCTATTGGGATATCCTTTCCCTCTTGCCATAATCCTTCCTCTACTCTTCTGGCCTTTTTTTCTAGCCAATTTCTCCTTTTCTCTTAGTATTTTCTCATAGGCATCCTCCACAACCTTGAAAGGAAAGAGGCCAATTTCATCTTGGATCTCATGCCTCAAGCCATTTACATACTTCTCCACCTTCTCCAGATCTTCCTCTATGTGGATTTCTCTAATATTTAACCTATAGAATTCCTATATGCACTCCTTTATTGTCATGGACTTATACCTCAAATTTTACAGCTTCCTAAACAAATTTAGTCGGTCATCTTTGGGCATGAACTTGATCTTAAGATTGACCACCATTATGTCCCTTTTCTTCTCTTATCTTCCTGCAATTCATCCCACTAGAGTTTTATTTATCCTCTTAACATGTTCATTACATACTTCACCTTTTTGTCCTCCAGGACATCCTTATAATAAAAGTACTTATTTAGTGTGTTGACCTAATCAAACAAATCCTCCACATATAGGTTTCCATCATACAATGGCAACTCGATCTTCGGTCTAGACCCGACCTTGGTAACCATGTTTATTAGTTGTTCCTCGGGTTGCTCCTTTCCTAGATATTCTTCCATATCTTCTTCATACCTCATGTCCTCACTCTCACAGATGTCTCACCCATCAAGTTATTATATATGAGATGTCTCCATGGCCTCTAGTCTTAACTAGATACACTTGAGTTATAACCTAAAATCCTTGTACATATTTCTTCTTTCTCGGCCTCGTCTTTTGGGAAGCATACTTGCAATAACTACTTCAACAATCCTTCAAATTCTATTTATCGGTTGCATGCTTCTTCAGAGATTAAAGCTATGATACCATTTTGATGCATTATACAATGCTTATGGACCCCTTATCTTCGGTTATTTTTCTAGTAAATGGGAATTTTTTTGTCTAATCATCCTTCATGTTTCTCTTAGGACCATAGTTAGAGATTCACACACTCTCAGTGCTTCTAATTTTGTTCAGCACTACAGACCAATACCTTGGCCATGAACACAAGTCAAACTTCCAGCCAAACTCCAATGAGAAGCACCATTGGTTTGATGATCCAATCTCTATTCTAGGTGAGGCTTTGGTGATTTTGAAACTCACAGCCTCAAAACTCATATTCTAAATCTCGTCAACTCCAAAACTACATGGCCCACAAGCCCAAACCTTTGACTGCCAGTAATGAATGCTAAATTAAATTCAATCATTATATAAGCCAGGATTATATTGTGGGCTCAAAGAATTGATCGATGATGGAGAATCACGCTGAAATCGACAGTCATAGGCCCATTAGGTATTCATAATATATATTCTCAACTCAACCTTCCTAAGCTCGATGGATGTTCATGCATGTATTCAATAGGCTTATCATGTAGAAACAAAGTCTCTAGTGGTCCCCACTCCTATTAAGCGATGGAAGTTGATTGGCTGGAGACTTGACAACCATGATCCTAATGCTACACATAAATCATTGAGACTAAAGATGCCAAATATTCACTAGACGATAGAGAATCTGGATCATGTTCACTTAATACTTGGTATAAAGGACGAATGAATGACCATCATATTGGAATAAATCATGCTTACTGGCCCTGCGATCTATTAATTTCTCCAGTGGTATTTCCTTGTTTAGGAGTATACATAGATTCTATATTCATTTTGTTTGGCAACAACTCCTTGAATTAATTAAATGAGAGAGTGTTACATGTAAATTGAGAGACATAGTTCAGCCCCACCTCATCCCTCTTCATTATGAAAGCCAAAGAAACACCATAAAACAAAAATACTTGATATGTTATTAAGTATAAACTTTCATATAAATATACAAATGAATCCTTTTAGAATTCATGGGCCTAGAAAAGAAACTATTTCCAAGACTTACATACCTTATATCATTTTACATTAAGCAAAATGCCGCCTTAGACAAAATGCTATAACTAATAGTTTTTATAGAAAATTTACATTTGTCCCTGGTTTTAGAAACTAGAGGACACCTCATGCTTATCAAATATTTACATTTATCCTCTAGGACACCTCAGCAAAACTAACAGATTCCTGGGGTGAAAAATATTCTCTTGAAATGCTCTAATTACAAAAAGTATTGAAAAAATAAATTTATGAAGGGTGTTCTTGCATCAAGAAGATTGGGATTACAAATTTTCAGTGAAACCACAACTACATAACAAGGTACATAATTAAGGTAGAGATCCAATTGCCACTACTCATAAAAATAAAACAGTCCCATCTCATTATCATGCATTCCATCAAAGGAGACATGAAGCTCTAGCAAATAAGGTGGTTTCCCTATACTTATTTGTTTCCAAGATTGTAGACCATCCTTAGCCCCCTTCATTTCCCATTTAATCTTATTGGCCCACAATAAAGAAGAAGAATATATGCACTTCTTCTAGCTAACTCTAAAAAAAAGCATTGCCTAAGTTGAAGATATAACTAAAGTATTAATGGACATAGAGAAAGTAAATTTCATTCTAGAGAACAATGAGTCATGTAAGAAACCAATTTAGTTTTTATGTTGTCTAAGTAGTCTTACTTCCTTTTCAAACATTATACATTATGCATTAGCTATAGAATAGAGAAAGCTAAAAAAAATCAATATGTAATTTTCTATCTTTAAATAACAAGAATCAATCACAGATCACATTTTCATAATGCCAATCTATTTAATTTGGTCACAACCCTTTTTTAATACAAACATTAATAATTATTCTATATATATATGTATAATTTTCATATTTTGAAGAGAACAATTACATAAGTTGAAACTAAAGCCTCAACAAACATAGATAGAGAGAGTAAATTGTATTCTAAAGAACAAGGTTAGAGTGAAATAAGACACTATTTTACCTCTTGTGTTTTCTAAGTAATTTTATTACCTTTTCAATATCTCAAATATTATATATTATATATTATGCATTAGCTATAGAATAGAGAAAGTTGAAAAAGTCAATATTTAGTTTTGTATCTTTGATTAACAAGAATCAATCACACCCCTTGATGGGGGTGTTAATGCAGGGGAAGCGAGGTTTTTGGTGAATGTGCCTGCCACCCCCTCAGACATTATAGGCAATTAAGATGATGAAGACACTATATTATATCACATGCATTGACATGCAAGGTTTGTTATCACTACATAATTTCCCTAATCTGAGGAGATGAACCTAGAGGTAACTACAAAATCACTTTTAAAGCTAGGATCTAGCCCTTCCAGTTTCAGAGAGGGGTCTCTCTATATGATTTAGATTTCTACTTCAGATTTTAGGCTAGATATTTGAGTTCGAGATGGGTCATTTAAAGGTTTGGTTGAAAGATGCAGGAAACGTCAATTGGGCATGGAGTCATGAAACTTTGGGTAATCAATCACAAAATGACAGAGTAGTTGTAACATGGTAGGATAGGAAAACTTTTGGATCTTATAGAATGTTTGTGGGGTGAATAGGATTAATTTGATTTGAGTTCAATTAAATATAGAGGATACTGGGATGAATTTTATATTTAACATCAGAAAGAAAACATGGCTTTGCTAACAAGCCAGAGAAGAGTACACTTAAGCAAATTCAACCCTTAATCTTCTTGCAACAATAAAGAGGGAAAAACATATGGAAATTGGAGAGAGAAAGAATTTAACATAAGAAAGAACATCACCAATTGTCTGACATGGGAATCCTGGAACAAAACTCTTTGTATTTCTGCAAATTGATCACTTTGAGTCCAATCCATGGCTTACATCAACGCAAAGCCCTTTTCTTCATACATAATACAACATAACCTAACACATTCCAACCCTTTCTAAGTCGCATTACAAAGTATTTATAGACTACCTATTGAATTGACTTCTAATTGTAAAAAGGAATTGATTACAAAATAATATCTAACAATTTCTAGAAAAAATATGAACAATAAACTAAAAATAAAAGACAATCACTGGAAAAATGCAAGAAATCTCGAGCTGCTGGAAAATATCCAACCTTTAAATCTGGAGTGACTGTAGTTGTTTTTGTACAAGTTGCGAGTTGTCCTTTCAAACTACCAACCCCCTCTTTTCCATGCGATTCAATAGCTACTGACCCATCCATTTATTAACAATTCATATTGTCTTATTGAGGAAATTCCTGCTTTATTGTTTCACTGATACCTATTATCCCCTTGCGCTTTCTCCTTTGGCCCTTTATTTTATTATATAACCTAGCCAATGATTCTTAGATCAATGCCATATCAGCCCTTTTATAACCCAATTTAACGCAAATCTCCGCTTTTGTCTTGGCTCCTTTAGCTTTAGGCCCATTCGCACATTTCTTTACATCGGACTGAGGGTTGTGACCATCAACTTATCTCGTAAGCGCTTATCTCGTAAGTTCTCCTTATGCCTCCTTTTAAGATTTATGGGATCTTCTGCCCTCTCGTATCCTTATCTCCCAGTGTTAAGTTATAATTTCACGTGTCCAGAGGGTTGTGACCATAAGCTCATTTTCTGGAGCTAAACCCTTTAACTGGGACGAAGGACGATTATTTTGAAATATCACTACATAATGTGTGATCCTTTGGAACCATAGAACCACAATCAATAAATATTTTGGGACTTGGTGAAAGCGGGTCGGTTCTTAATCAATTCACTGCTTTAGATATCAGAGCTTTCAATCGACCCTTTTAACTTTTGACTTGCGACACTACTTGTCTACCAATATCCAATGCGTGACGTGGCCTAATCCACGTGGAGAGGGTATAGGGGAGGGCCCGCGCCAAGGTTTTAACACAAAATCCTTTGTTAAACCTTTTCCACCAAAGAATTAACTTTAAAACATAAAACATATATTCATGTCGCCGCCCCTCTCACGCACCAATAGCCTTCAATCCTTTGATCTCTTTGTAACCATGGGTAAACCCGCACATCAGAGCTCCTCTATCAAAGAAATTCAATCGACGAACTTAATTTGATGCAGCGATACCGCTCAAACTGCGAACTCCGATTTACGATCTGATGTAATCCTCTGCCACATGTCACCCTATTTTGGCATCTTATGGCCCTTGAAAATGTCGTATCTGCATGCCACGTGTCCAACGTACATCCACATCATGATGACATCAGCTACCACATGGCATATCAGAAATAATCATTTTTCAGCATGTGTCCCTTATCAGAACCAATTGATGCTTGCCACGTGTCTCTCTAGAGGAGAGAGAAAAGGACCGTCCTGCTTTGGTTTTGCAATGAATTTCTTTGTTAACTGTTTCTATGCTTTCCCAATGGTTTAAAACTGAAGGAACTTTCTCGATAGTTAAATAATATATCGCAACTTTTATATCACAACATGTCCCGATTTACCATTTCGCTGATTGGTGATTATGATATGCATAGGAACCCATTGACTCTCAATTATCGATATGTCCCATCGCCAATGTGCCTGATCAACAATTGAAGATCGCTGGTATGCTTCATTGTTGCGTTGTGTATTGGACCTCCGATCACCGATGTGTGATATCGCTGATTGTTGATCATTGTTTCTCTCTGACCTCTGCAACTTGCATCTTTAAATATGCAATATGCGGGATCTCGGGCTCATACTTAAGAATTTTCCCTTTTTCTTGTTTTGAAGAGTAAACCTAAACTTGCTCTAACTTTTGATCCAGAAGTCAGTTTTAAGAACTAGATATACCATTGGAAAGCTTCTTCCGAGCACTTTATCATGAAAGTACCTTCAAGATCATTTTAGAGACACTTGATAAGAAAAAAACCCTCCCAGCCTTAGGCTGGTTTGGTAAATGACCCTTTTTACATGAAGATCTTTCAGACTTTGACACCTAGTGATTCATAGGCTAAAACTAACCAAAATCAATAGTAAGAGGCCAACACCATTGATTCCTATTATGGGACCCTAACATCAGCTCCAATGGGGATGGAAGCCTTCTAGTGAGGTGACAAGAACAAAAAGAAGACTAGTAGCCCAACCATTGGGCAATGGAGTCAAACTAAAAACCGACTAACTACAAACTGACTGATTGACTTTAAAATTAAATGACTGGCTGAATTACATAAATGAAAACTTTAAAAGAAATAAGAAATTTGACAACACATCACCAAAGTCTTAGGGCCTTCTCCTCAGGCTTCAAAGCATGATGATAGTTTTCCCCTGCTGAGAATATGTACAATCATATGATGTGATCCTTCTAGTGTAGCCAATCAAGTAAATGACTACTTTAATGAATTTTGCTCATACCTCTCATGAGCAGGCAGAAAATATATGAAACTAGCAACCTAAACTACCATTGAAACTATTTAATGCAATCCACAAATGTAAGAAAAACCATTTTTCTTGATGACTGCAACAGGTTAGCAAAAGGGTCTTCAATATTATGAAGCATTACCCCATCTCGAAAGCCAACAAAAAGCCAATCACTCCCTTTTCTTTTAGCCACTAGCTTATCAGCAACAAAAATTCTCACATCCATAAGGTCTTCAAAAGTCTACTCTTCTTCATAATTTCACTGCAATTCTGGGTGGCTATCACCTAGAACATTTTCACTATCTAAAGCCTTTATGCCTGCAAATTCAAAATTCTAATTTTCACAAACTTCTTCTTGAAATAATAATTCAAAAAATGAATGGGCTAAAGAAAATCTCAAAAGAATACCTTGATCCTCTTCTTGGTCACTTAACAATTGGCAAGGTTGTTGAACATACCCACCAGACTCAGGAGAAAAGACATGAGATTCATCATCAAGTGATCTGAAAATGGGGCTCTTAGGCTTCTTGTCTAACTTACAAGAACCTCTCCCACTTCCAAAGCTTCTAATTTTCCCAAGTCTTATTGATTAACCAATGCGGAAATAAGAAATGCTTGAAAATATGGGTGTATGGTTATATTTGATTTCAGCTGATTACTTACTTTAAAATCTGTTGTTTGTGTTGATATGGGAAGATACTTAAACTGATATATAAATTATATAACAGCAGTTAAGGCAGCAGTAAAAACAAACACATAAGACAACAAGATAATATGGAGTTCACCCTGATAACATCTCCTTGAGCTCTAATCCACTCGATTAGGCTCTCTAGGATTATGGAAATAGTTATTTTACAAGTGCCTAAACTTAAATCCAACGTTTTATAAAGGAACATTGGGCTCAGAAAACCATCTTATCCCTTGGCTCTTGGAGCTATTCGTATTTCTAGCTCTCGCTCTTGGCTCTGGCTTTGGCTCTTGCTCTGGATGTGGCTCTAGTTGTTGCAGCGAGCTTGTCTCTGGTTTCTCTGCCTCTAGGTCTAACTTACTGGCCCCCCCCCCCCCAGGCTGCTCTCTTTTTCTCCCCCTTTTTACTCTTTGTCTATTCATGGCCTAATGCCAATCTGTCCCATGACTGTTTGCTTCCTCTCCCGGCTCTTTGGATCGCCTGCCTCTGTCTGCTGGAATTCCCTGCTCTGTGTCATCATCATTGTAAAGCTTCACAGAGAAGTGGCCACGTGTCTCCTCACGAGCTGAGCCATCTTTTCCTTAAGTGGTTCGTTACTTCAGTTACTCTGTGAAATGATTCATCGACCAACTCAGTGGTCCAATCGGACTTCAACCTTTATGTGCCGAAGCTTCTTTTCTCTGTCGAATTTGGTTCCCCATCAAGTGCAATCTCTATCATTAGATCTGGGGCCTCCAAATCCCGCAGTTATCGCTCTTATCGTGTGGTTGACTTGCTAAAATGTTAGCCCGTGATGAGAGTGGTTTTCTCTCTCATCTGCTAGACACACATCAATCAATGTATGGCATCGTTGGGTGCTCTGACAAACTCGCTTACTGCCCGAAACGCCTCCTATATTCTACCAATTTTGGAGTGTGGGACCCGCCTTTCATTTCAGCACTTTTCCCATGGTTTCTTAGCTTTCCTTATAATCGAGCGCTCGAGACTTTACCATTTTGAGGGGTTTTTCCCAGTGACGCTAATTGTGCATTAGAAACGGCCTCCGTTTTCTGATTCGAGCCTCCTAACTGCCATTTTTGCGCCATGAATAGTCCCCATGGGCCAACGGTCAATGCGCTTTGACCAAAGGTCCTCATTGCTCTGTGCTGGCTACAAATTGTCACTGTTTAGAGGTTATTTCTAATAGGCTTCGACATCCATAAGACTTTAAACTTTGGTATGAGCTTTTACAGAGTTCAGGTAGCTTTAAGAGAGTTTAAGGATCCAAATTCGGATCAATTTAGAAAAATATCTACTGATTGTATTCCATGGAAGGTTGGATAGTTACTTACCTCAGTTCCAATCCAGTTCACTTGGCATATCTTGGCACAACGTCTAGTATCAACCTCATATCCTCCTTGTTGCCAAGCATCCCAAGTGGCTTCTGATCTGACTTCTACGTTTTGTATGCTTCTCCAACTGACTGATCCTCCTGCCGTGGGATTAATGTATTCTTCTTTTCTTCTTGCCATTAGTCTATACAACTGATCTAGCACTCCAGGCTCATCTTGATCATCTACGGGTTCAATGAACCTTAGTCCCTAGTATGGATCTAGTGGTTGTATTCCCACATCCCTTCTACCTAAAAAATCATCAACTCCTTTTTAAGGCCAATGATGGAAAAATTCTCATATGCCCAGTGGATATGAAGGAGTGCTAGGTATGGTTCTTTGTCGCCCACTATATCTATCACTTCAAGTTCGTTGTGAGTCTTTATCCCTACCACATCTATCTCCACATCTTCTAGCCTCATGATGTGTAAGATGCAGTATTAGGTTTCCATCCGCAGTTGAATTGGTAAATACTCCAGTTGTGTCTTACCCAATGCTTCCCATGTTTTCCTAGGAAGGATATTAACATCTGACCCTAGATCTAGCATTATATCTTTAATCTGAAACCTTGCAACTTGAGATTCGATCTAGAACTCCCTACCGGTCCTTTTATTATTCCTCTCAATTCTCCTCATATGTCTTTCAAGTGGATTTTATGATATTGTTCCTTCTCTTGCTTCTTCTCTGGTAATATTTCTTTTAAACTCCAACACAACTCCCTTAATGATTAGGTGCTGAAAATTATGCTAAAAAAATAGAGTTGTCAGTATTGATGTGGAACCTGAATGACAACGTAGTGCTCGTCATCTTGAATCCATCAAAACTTTTTTTGCACAAAACAAACACCTTATGCTCCAAGAAACGCAATATTTGTGTTTTCCCAAAGAGACAAATTTGGTGTAGGAGCTGATGGGGATGGTGACTAGGCATCCGTACCTTCCAGTCAGCAAAAATAATATTCCTTGGAATATCTTATGGAATATCCTCAAAATATTCCTTATTGGTGGTGAATTGAAAGGTGACAAAAGTCAAAATTTCATTGGTTTGCATGTTTTGGTTTTGGACCAATAAGGAGGTGACACAGGGCTAAGACAGAAGCTGCCATGTGTCCTCCTAATGGTCGATCAAAATTTTATTGGAAAGACAGGTCAGAGGTTGGGCTAGACCTCGTGACCTCCCACACAATAGAACAAAGGACTAACCACTCCGCCTATGCATTGTTTCTTAACTAACATATTACAGGCGAAGCGGCAATTAAAGAATCTTCCCCATAGAAAATACACGGTGGGATGCGATAATCGCAATCACACATTGCAATAGGGAAAGGTTACAAAATAGGCCCCGACAGGATCAAGTTGTGATTATGATATCGCAATCGCATATCGCACAATGCAAGTTTCATTATATGAATTACCCTGGCTTCGCCAATTGTGACATATCCCAGATGTGATACATATTATGTTGCAGCTGATAGTTCGATTAGGTCCACAGCTTATCGCAATGGAAAATTTCCCATGACTGCATTCACAACTCATAAGGCCTATCGATTCTTGCAAATTTCGATTTGCAATGGAGCTGTCAGAACTATCGCCTTAACCGTCAGACCTAACCACCTTACATGTGACCACTCGGCCTTAACTGCAAGATAGGAATGGAAGTTGGAGGGACAACCATTTTTGGCTTAACTGCCAGAATTAACTCCAGATAATGAATTTAACTGGCAATTAGCCAGATTTGGAGGAGGAAATTGTGGAAACACTGGTAGAAGTCATAACTAAAGCAATTTTTTACCAAATGAGGAGCAGAAAGATGCTAGGGTACCAGTTTTTAGTATTATGGACTCACTGGAGTAGGTTTTAGAAGAATTTGAGCATTGTAAACACATATTTTTACACGTTTGAGCATAATAGAGAGGCCCAAGCCATTAGGAGCTAGACCAAGGAGACATAGCCTAGGAGGGGTGAAATCCTTTATCATGTTCACGTTGTAATGTATTTTTGATGATGTTCTATACATGTTTATGTTGTTGTTCGATCTCTTATTTATGTTAATTTTTTCATAACATTAACATAAAAAATCATAATTTCACTTGCAAAAATCCGTCAATCCTTAAGCACAATGAAAACATTTTATTTCTAATCTGAGGAGGATCTTAGCAGAACAATCTAATCTTCTAAATCAAATCATTTTTGCATCAGAACCCTATGTTTTCTTTGTGAAGTAATAATTTAATTGTTTGCAAGTTTATGTCATGCTTGCAAGGTTAAAACTCAAAAGAGGAGAAGGGAAGCTCGTTGGAAGCCCTAAAGTTGGGTCAAGGGGAAGGAGATCAAGGTTGCCACAATATCCAACACCAGTTCAGCCTCAATTTGTAGTTGAAACTCCAGAGATCATGTCTCATGAAGGAGAACCTACAAACATGACAAAAGATGAGTATACCTTCAAAAAGGATTTCTTTGATATGACAGAGATGGTAAAGGTCCTCTATGAAGAGAGCAATACCAGGTTGTAAGGGGAAAGTTCCAAACCTCAAGAGAAGGCTCTTGAGGAGGAGGTAATGGAAATAGAGGTAATGGAAATGAAGACAAACCTAAACCCTCTCCACCATCTTCTTCATATTCTTCTTCACAAGCATCTTCACCCTCTTCCACTAACACAACCCTTACTCATACTCATCATCATACTTCAAAAGGAACTGGTAAATCACCTTTTTAAAAACTTGATGTTAAATTTGAGCTACCCACGTATAATGGTGAAGTGAATGCAGAGAAGCTTGATAATTGGATTCAGAAGTTGGAGGTCTATTGTAGGATTCAAAACCTTCAAGAGGATGACATAAATATTCAGTTAGCTTCCTTGAGAATGGAGGGTGCGACACTGGTATGGTGGGAAACAAAGGCTTAAGAGAAGATTAAAAAACATGATAAGATCTCATTTTCTTGGAATGATTCCATTATTGCAATCAAAAGACAATTCTACCCTCTAACTTGTATGTAGAAATTCATCATGAATTTGCAGAACTTTAGACAGCTTAAAGATCAAAATGTGCAAGATTACACCCAAGAATTCAAAAAAAAAGTCTTTGATGTTAGGTGTAGATTTGCAATCATAGGACACATTGTTGAACTACATAGGGGGGTTTACACAGTTACCTTAGGCATACTATCTTAATGTTTAATCCCAATAATCTAGATGATGCGTGTGCACAAGCCACTCATCTTGAGGCAAGAGGGAAAAACACCCCAGAAGAAGGTAGTAAAAAATTGCTTAAGAGTAAAGGAAAAGAAAAGGATTTCAAAGGGAAGGCAAAGAAAAATGTGTCTATCAAAAAAGAAGGAGAGAAAGTTACATGCAAACATTATTGCAGGGAAGGTCGCGATGAAGCTCATTGTTGGAAGCTTCATCCGGAAATGAGACCAAAGGGAAACAACAACAAGGGAAAGCAAAAGACAACTGCAACCACTCAATAGGATTTGGGATCCGATTTTGAAACTAAAATCACAATCATGGGGTTAAAAGGAAAATATTCCATTGCTAGAACTAGTTATTCAAACTGAAAAAATGAAAATCCAAATGGAAAGAGGATGATAGAACTTTTTCACATAAGGGTGATCTCAAAACACAACAAGATTGATACGCTTTTCGATAGTGGCTCTCAAGCCAATCTTATCTCTGAAAACATTGTCAAAAGGTTAAACTTGAAAACCGTTCCACATCATAAACTATACCCACTTGGATGGGTGTGTGACAATGCGTAATTACAGGTTACTAGAAAGTGTAAATTGAAATTCACCATTACTGCAAATTTCATAGATGAAGTGGAGCTTGATGTTTTGTCATTAGATATATGTGGCATAGTTTTGGGCAGCCCATACCTTTATGACAAAAAAGATATCTTCCATAGACATGAAAAAAAATATCATTTATTCAAAGATGGAGTAGAATATATTGTGAGAACTCATAGAAAGAAAATAAATCTTTCGCTTGTTAATGCAGGGCATATGAAAAGACAAGTGAATTCGAGCAAGAATTTTGTGCTTCTAATGATCAATCCCAAGAATGATGTTGATAATGAAGATTTTAAAGGTTGTGATTCAAATTTGAAATCTGAATTGGTTGACGTAGTTAACCAATATGATGAGATGTTTCAGGAACCAAAGGGATTACCTCCCAAAAGAGGAATCCAACATGAGATATAGTTGTAGCAAGATTGTCCTCTTCCTAACATTGGCATGTACATGATGTTAGTGATAGAAAGTGCATAAATTAAGAATAAAAATCAAGAGTTGTTGAATAAATGGATCATCAGACCATCTTCCTCGCCATGTGGTTCACCTATTGTCTTGGTGCCAAAGAAGGATGGAACATGGCACATGTGTGTGGACTTTGATGCATTGAACCAAATTATGGTAAAGAATTGTTCTCCACTGCCTATATAATAGATGATTTACTTGATCGATTGAAATATCCAAAGTATTTTATTAAGTTGGACTTAAGAAGTGGCTACCATCAAATTAGAATAGTTGAAGGAGACATTTGGAAGACAACATTAAAAACAAAACAAGGATTGTTTGAATGGCTAGTTATGCCATTTGGTTTATGTAATTCTCTTGCTACATTCATGTGTATGATCAATGATGTGTTGAGCCCATTTCTTGATGAGTTTGTCACAGTCTACTTAGATGACATCTTAATTTTCAGTAAATCTCGTGATGAACATGTCATCCATGTAAGAAAAGTACTTGATGTCTTGAAAAAATAACAATTGTATCTTAAGATGTCAAAGTGGGAGTTTGGAAAAATTTCTTTAGTTTACTTGGGTCATATTGTTGGAGGAGGTGAGTTGAAAAAACATCCCCCGAAGGTTTATGTCATTGTGAATTGTCCAAGGCCCAAGACAGTTATTGAGGTAAGAGGTTTTTTGGGAGTAGCCCAATATTGGAGGAAATTCATTGCTAATTTTTCTCTTATAGTCGTTCCTTTGCATGTGTTGACAAGTGTGAAAAAATAATTTTAGTGGGGAGGAAAATTGAAAAAGGCCTTTGATGCATTGAAGGAAAAGATCAGTACATCTCTAGTACTTGCACTTCCAGACTTGAGACAGTCATTTGAGATTTGGACTTATGCTAGTGACTATGCTATGGGTGCAGTCCTCATGCAACATGGTAAGCCTATCTATTTTCATTCAAAAAAAATTATGGTGCACTGACTAACTATCCTACATATGAAAAGGAATTGTATGCATTGGTGCAAAGTGTGAAAAAATGGAAACACTACTTGATGGGTAAGGAAACAATCATTCACACTGATCATCAACCATTGCAATACTTGTAATCACAAACAAAGTTGCAGTAATCAAGGCACTTTTGATGGATGGGTTTTCTTCAACAATTCCACTTGGTAATCGGGTATAAGAAATGTATATACAACAAGGTTGTTGATATTCTTTCTAGGCCTATTGTTAGTGCAGCTACTTTACTCAAGCATAATTTTTTTTACATGAAATTTATATTGAGGAATATGCATGAGATAATGAATTTCAAAAGTATTTTGCAAGCTTGAGTCAAGGTAACCAATTAGAGGAATTGGATTATCATTTGCATGATAACTTGTTGTACCATCTTGGAAATATTTGTATTCCACAGGGAGAAAGAGTTAACATCATAAGAGAGGCACATACTTCTCTTATTGATGGTAATTTCGGTGTAATTAAGACAGTAGCACATCTGTAGAGGTATTTTTGTTGGCCTCGTATGCCTGAAAGCGTGTCTCGATTTATTAAAGGATGTTCATTATGTGTAATCAGTAAGCCTAGCAATAGGAAGTTAGGATTGTACACACCACTTCTGATTCCTTCACGATCGTGGCATAGTGTTTCTATGGATTTTTTTAGGAGGTCTTCCATTATCAAAAATAGGTTGTGATTATTTGTATGTAGTTGTGGATAGGTGCAAAAAAATATGTATTTTGATGCCTTGTAAAAATCAAGTTATAGCTGAACAAACTGCTCAGTTATTCTTTCAGAATATTTGGGTGAATTTTGGATTGCCCACATCCATTTTTAGTGATCGAGATTCTCACTTTGTTGGGAATTTTTGGTAAATATTATTGAGATTCATGGACACCAAGTTGAAAAAGAGTACAACTTTTCATCCACAAACAGATGGTCAAACAGAAGTGTCGAACAGAACAATGATACATCTTCTTTGTGGGTATTTCATCAAGCATCCTAAGTTGTGGGATGAATATTTGCACTATATTCAACATGTGTATAACCGAGCCAAGCACTCTTCAACTAAAACTTCGCCATTTGAGGCATGCTTGGGATACTTGCATAAATATCCTTTGGATTTTATATTTGGAAAATATGTTGCTATTGAGGGTAATAGTGACATAGACAAAGCAAGAAAATTCATTGAACAAATCCAATTAGTACACCAAAAGGTTCAAGAACAGCTTGAGAAAATCTAAGGAAAGTACAAAGCAATGCACAAGAAGCATCATCAAGATCACAAGTTCCAAGTTGGTGATGAAGTTTGGCTTCACATCAACAAAGAGAGGCTCCAAGAAGAAGGTAAAAAGCTAAAACCATTTAGATATGGTCCACTTAGAATTTAAAAAAAAATGGTAACAATGCCTTCAAGTTGGATTTGCCTTCATATATATAAATTTATGTTGTTGTTAATGTTGAAAATTTGAGGTTTTATGAGCCTCCCTTGATTGAATATCAAGGATAGAATATTCAAATTCCATCTATTGAAGAATTTTCTCTAGAATTCCTTGATGATCTTCAGCAAGAAACTATACTTGACAGAAGAATAAGGATATCAAAAAGGGAAAGTGTTGATTTTCTTTGAGTGGGGATCAAGGGTACAAATCCTTTAAAATCCAAATGGATAGATGTTGCAAAAGTGAGAGAACTGTACCCTCACCTGTTGGACAATTGAAACTGATCTTTTGGGGTCCAAAAGGCTTCTAGTGGGGAGGAGTGATTAGGTGCTCAAAATTATGCTTAAAAATAAAACTTGTCAGAATGGTGTGCAACCTGAACGATTGTGTATTGCTCGTCATCATGCATTCATTGCAACTCATTTCATGCAAAATAGACACCATATGCTCCCAGAAAAATGAACTATTCATTTTCCCAAATAGGGAAATTTGGTGCAGGAGCTGACAGGGATGTTGACTGGGGATCCGTATAACCTAGTTAGCAAAAAGAATATTCCTTGGAATATTCCATGGAATATCCTCAAAATATCCTTGCAGGTGGTGAATCGAAAGGTGACAAGTGTCAGAATTTCATTGGTCTATGTGTTTTGGGTTTGGACCAATAAGGAGGTGATGCGTGGCTAAGTCGGAGGCTGCCACATGTCCTCGTAATGGTCGATCAAAATTTTATTGGCAAGACAGGTCAAAGGTGAGGCTCGACCCCATGACCTCCCACATAAAAAGCCAAAGGAATAACCACTCCGCCTATGCATTGTTTCTTAACTAACATATCATAGGTTGGTCGAAGATTAAATAATCTGCCCCAGAGCAAAGATAGGGTGTTATGTGATAATCGCAATCGTACATCACAACAAGAAAAGGTTACAGAATCAGCCCTGACAGGATCAGGTTGTGATTGTGATATCGCAATTGCATATCACACAATGCAAGTTATGTTATATGAATTACCCTCACTCCACTGATTGCGATATATACCAGATGCGATAAAGATTATACTGCAATTGATAGTTCCATCGGCTCTGTTACTTATCGCAATCGCACATCGCCCACGGCCATGTTCACAAACCATAATATGCGCCGATTCTCACCAATTGTGATTTGTGATTTGCGATGGAGCTACCGGAACCGTCTCCTTAACCGCTGAACATAACCACCTTACATGTGACCACTCAGCCTTAGCTGCAAGATGGGCGGGGAAGTTGGTGGGACCGCCAATTTCGGTGGGACTGCCAGAATTAACTCTAGATATTGAATTTAACTAGAAGTTAGCCAAATTTGGAGGAGGAAATTATGGAAAGAGTGGCAGAAGTCATAACTAAGGTAGTTTTCAACCAAATGAGGAGTAGAAAGAGGCTAGGGTACCATTTTGAGTATTCTAGACTCATTGGAGTAGGTTTCAGAAGCATTTGAGCATTGTAAACACATACTTTTACAGTTTTGAGCATAATAGAGAGGCACAACCCATTGGAAGTTGGACCGAGGAGACGTAGCCCAAGAGCGCTGAACTCCTTTATCATGTTCCTATTGTAATTTTTTTTTGATGATTTTTGTACATGTTTATGTTGTTGTTCGATCTCTTATTTATGTTAAATTTCTCATAAAATTAACATAAAAACTCATCATTTCACTTGCAAAAATTCATGAATCCTTAAGCACAATGAAATAATTTTGTTTCTAATATTTGGAAGATCTTAGCACAGCAATTTGATATTCTAAATTAGGTCACCTAACATCTATTCATTATCAAAAATCTGTAGGAATAGCCTAAACCATTCTTCCATTGGTCGAAAACTTGCAGTTGTTCCTGAGTCTGACATCTTGTCCTTTTGAGCTTTCATTAAGTTATCGAACAACTTGGCTACTTCCTAATAGTATTGCTTATGTTGGGTAGGATTGTATGACCGCTTCGGGGACACCACCCGAACAATTGATGGTTAGTCTGACACTACCCAATCATCTCCTTTCTTCCCATCTTGTAATCAGCTTGTGGCAATCTTCTGTGGCATGTACATTGACCCAACATTGTGATCACCAAGGCCTTCTTATGAGTGGGCAGTCCCTAGAGACATGTCCCTCCTTATCATAATTGTAGCACTTCACATGTCATCTCCCTCCTATTCTTCCTCCTCTCATACCTCCTCCCCATCCTCCACGACTAGTTTCATTAATTCTAAACGTTGACCGGTCTGATCATTCTATGAAGGTATCTAATGCCTAACATTGCTAAGTGTGGTGAGCCATAGATGAAAATAACTCATACTAATTGTTGTTGCATACATTGGAGTACTTCTGCAATATTGGACATAGTCATGGTAGATGTCCATAGCTTGTACAGACCTCACAATAGTATAGTGAATTATGACCCAGGAAGGCTCCTTGTGATCCCAACACTGCAACACCTATTGTTGGCGGGACCCTTGATGATCCTGTGAGACCCACTAAATTACTTGTTCCTCATAGTCTTGGGAATTCAGTCGCTACATGGCCCTCTATCAGGCAGTGGGTGCACCATACATTGGGTCTCACTAGTTGAACCGACTGTAAGTATTTTAACTTCTCTGTTATACTAGTGATCTGGTTTTGGAAGTCCATGATCGATGGATCCTAAGATCCAATTCCTCCTTGATACTTATGGGGGTACCCTTCCATGGCATCTATGTGTGTTTCTTGCTCCAAATCATCTTGGAGGGTTTTGATATTCTGTTGTGTTAGTGGTGTCCTAGTAATGGGTAGGAGCACCTTAATGAACCAATCCCATAATGATTAGGGTCTATTGATTAGCTTAACTTGTCGATTGCATCTTTGAACCACTACATTAGTTCCCAAGGATTCTCTCCTTCCTTCTGCTTGATCTCCCATGGTTCTGATAGTCCTTGCTGATCTATTTGTGGCACTTAGAACTCTTGCACAAAACTCTTCTTGATGTCATCTACATATGGATTCTGATTTAGCTCCACCAATTTGATAAACCACCTTAAAGCTCTCTCCCTCAGGGTAATCTTGAATTCAATCAACTTCATGTTTTTTGGTGTTTGGCGAGCTCTCCATATTACTTCACATAAAAATAAAAAAATAAAAAAATAAAAAAAATTAGTCCACATCTTGTTCCCTCTACTAGAGAACTCCAGATATCAAGTAAAGGATCCTTCCATGTTGGTTCTAGTATGTCCTAGGAGCACAAATCCTTGGGCTCCAAGTTGTTGAGATCCTTGTAATCTGAGATTACTAATACTGCTAGTCCCACTACTATTAGATGTGTCAAAATTTGTCTTATATCTATCATGCACACTTTGTACGCATACCACTTTAGGTAACTTAACAACAAATTTACTAGGGCTATTGTAAAGCACTAGGGGAAGGTCAAGGTGAAAACTAACTTAAATTTGGGGGTTCAACGATTGAATTTTATTTGATATGTCATTCCTTACAAAAAAATCACCTCATCACATTACACATCTCATCTTCCATCTCTTCCTCAAAAATGTTGTAATTACGTATTTCCATTATCTTCCCCACAACCTAGGAGGGAGGACTCCTGTCAATATCTTGGATTCCATCTGTCCTTTTGACATCCCTCTCTTGCTCTGGGTCCTTTACCATCTTATTTTTCTCTTTTATACTCTCTGATACCGCTCCTAGTTGGTCGGGTCATTCAAGTCTCTCTTTCAACGCCTATACCACTCTTTCCTACCACTTTTTTACTATCAGCACTCTCCTTTGTGCTCTGACATCTCTAGATCTTCACGATCCTTCTATATCCATTCCTTCAGTAGCATTCTAGTTCCCCAAATGGTAGCATTCTCCCCCTAGATCCTTTCCCCAGTACTAGGGTTCTAGCTACCATACTCACTCAATGTAAAGGTGTCAACCCTTCCTCCACCATCAACATCTTAATCCAAAAGGGTACTTGTTTCAATAGTTTTCCTCTTAACCTCGATATGAACACCATGTCCTCTTTCGAGAAGGACTGGAATCTCTCAGCTGTGAACTCGACAATGTACCCCTCTATGGTAGTTTGTACCCAGAAATCTACCGCCCTCGTCAGGTCACTATCCAAGCATTGGAGCATTGCGAGATCTATGGGGACCCAGTCACAACGTGTCGGTGTCAGTTCTTCTAGCCAGTTTGTCACTTTTAGTCTCCTTAACTAGTTGTACATCTCTTTTAGGAATTTACATCATAATATCTCGTATTGATCACTTACAGCCTTCGAGTACAAGATTTCTTCATTCACCGTAGTAGTAGATCGGTTTCAAAGGGTAGCCTATTTTGACACAAACTGATCCACTCGATTATCCCACCAATCCCGTATTTCCTTCTTAAATATCCTCGATACCATATTCCAAACTGCTTCATGTGATTTCAGGTCCCAGCAACGGAACCATTTGTTGGAAAAAAAATGTCATCAGGTAAGACACCCTGGGTTCAGGCACAAGGGACCAACAAGGATCTGTTGTAGTCTAGGCCAAGGCCGACATTTTCACCTTACTCAAGGGTTAAGGAGTCTCAAATGAGGCGTGTTGTGACTAGAACTAAGAAGGGTTGGAGAGATATTGAGGGAGATGTAGACATCACTATCAATAGCTTAAAGAGATCATTCATCCCAACATCATAATGTTCTAATTAGTATATTCATCAAGTAAAAGGCCATTAATCAGAATTTTGAGCAAGTCTATAAACTAGAACAATACACTTGACCATAACACCATTCAAACTGTCTCATTCATTCATCAACATCAACGTAAAGAAGATTCATTACAATATACATTAGGCACAAAGCCTTTCCTTAGATACATAAAATAACACAGACACGGGATGCCTTAAATCTTTGTCGAAGTCTAGCTCTAGCCCTTCCGCAACTGCTCAGGTCCTTGGCAACCTGTTATTCTACACTCCTGAACCCTGCCAGATACCATACACTTTCCCTTACCATCTTCTACTTTTATCTTTTCTTCTGTTATCCCCACTCCCAGTTTTGTTCAGTTTTCCTTGCCCTCGATTACTTTCTGCTCTCCTTCTTGTTCACTCGATTGTTCATGTTTGTTCTCAATACCTTACCGTGAATGTCTGTTTAGTGTATGTTCTTGCCTCTAACCCTAACTTTCATCTCTGCAACTCAACCATTTCTCCCACCACCTGTTCTCTACCTTGATTCTCTCAAAACTTCAAAATTCAAAATGAAGGCCCCAACACCAGATATGGAAACATTTTCTATGGGTATTATTAATGTTGTAAAAAAATTGGACACAAATCTATAAATTGCAGAGCTTATGTCATAAGAAATTAAATGAGAAACCCTAAAAGAAGTGAAGTAAACAATAGACGTGAAAACATCAAAATAGATATGAATCTAGACAGGAATTCATTTTCCCCACTTTTTGATATCACTGGATGTTTCTACTATTGCAATTTTGGGCATAAGTCATATGAATGTCAGTGCAAAAAAAGTAGGTTGCAATCTCAAAAAAATTTTAGAACAGAAGAACATATGTAGTGGAGAGAGAAGAAGCAAGAAAAGGAAGCTAATAAATTTGGCCTATTTTTTTGTGCTCAAAATCGGAATATTCAATGGTATGTTGATAGTGGTTGTTCTATACATATGATGGGGGAAAAATCAAGTTTATTCTTTAGATGAAAACAAAATAGGAAGCGTCACATTCAGAAACTATGCAAAGGGAGAATTAGAGGAAAGTACAGTCAGTTTGAACAATGGCAAAGGAAAGGCTCAGGATGTACTATTTGTTGAAGAACTTGTTGTAGAGTTCAACAACCCCCATTTTAATGTATTATAAATTTCCTATGAAATTTATTATATTAAAATAGGGACCCTTTAGTTTTAGAAAATCCACATAAAAATTGTTAATGAGGAACTATAACCAAAGTTTAATACTTATGCTTTTTAATTAAAACCCAAGTATTAAACCTTGATTATCCAAAAAACCAAATTTTAATAGCCCCCGAGACCAAAACTATACATAGGCTTAAAAAACCTTAAGTATTTAAAAATATGGGTTATTTAATCAAAAAACATAATAATCGAAGTTTTTGATTCACAAAATTGCTAAAGGAAAAGACTCCCCCGCATCACAAATAAACAAAGTTTCATAAGGAAAAGACCCCTCTACCAAATCCATTGCGATTGTGATATAAACCAAACCCACGAGGATTATTTAATACAATTCATAAAATCCTGCATCTGTGACTATCGCAAAATTTTCAAAACTTAAGTCTTAACCTTAACTCCATTGTGATTGTGATAAAACACGAACCCGACCGGATTATAAAATCTATTCCATAAAAATCCCACGTCTGGAGCTATCATAGTTACCAAAGGGTCTTGCCTCATGCCGATTTTGATTTTCGATAAATCCTAGACCCAACGAGATTATAAAATCCATTCCATAAAAAGCTCACATCCAGAGCTATTGTAGTTACCAAAGAGTCCTACCTCATGCCGATTGTGATTGTGACAGAGCCCTGAACCCGACGGGATTATTCACTCCAATTCATGAATCCCCCGCATCTGCGCAATCATAAGAACCATAGTCTTAAACATTTCACATGTAGATTCCGATTTGAGATAAGCCCCAAACCTGAACAAAATTATATGTCAATTCATAAAAATATCACATCCATGGCTATCACAGTTCTTTTAGCCATGCCTCTTGTTCCAAAGACTCCTGCCAAATGCGATTGAAATATGCGATCAGACCCAAGTCATCTACCACGTCATCCTTGTCATCATCTATGACATCATTCTCCATGTTAGATGCCACGTCATAGTGATGTCATCCCTTACATCATCCTGCAAATCACAAATCGCAAATATTTCAAGATTTTTGGTGTTGTACAGCTTCGTTATTGCGATATGTGATATAGCCAAAGCTGACAAGATTATACAATGCAATCCATAAATTGTCACATCCACGCAATCAAAAAATTCACGGACCTTAATACATTCCTCCTCTACCCATTCCGGTTGTGATTTGGTCTTATTCAAATTTTCCTCTATTTCAATAAGGATTCTCCTTGCTTGAAATATGACGATAATTCAACCCTCGATCTAAAAGAAATTTCAATTTTGCGATAAGACCGTAAAATTCCAAATTGTCTAACCACAGAACTCACTCTGCATTACTCTCCATGATGGTTATATTCAGAATTTATTACGACTCTATGCCTTTCCTGATTTCCCGCAAAAGTGATTTGTTTCAAATAAAACTCGCTTATCAGTTTCATTTATTCCAGCTTATCAATTCTTGTTTTTCTTGTTGAGGTTCATGACAAAAGAGGATAGCTATGCTGACAAGCAGTAGTTTAGTTCAAACAGACAGGCAAGCATCCAGATAATCCAATGGAACAAACAAAGTTGATGAAGATAGCAAATCACATTTAGAAATTTCCACCAAAAAATTGTTTTCCTTTAAGCATTGTTAAATGGATCTATCTAAATGCCCTCAACTCTTCTCACAATAGATTCAGTTTTTTTCTGCTATCTAAGCTTACTTTTTTTACGAAATAAGGGTCCTGAATTTTATGAAAAAAGGCTGGCGAAATCTCGCACTATTGTACTTTCATCCTTTTTTCAATAGAATGACTAGAACATTGTTTAGGAATTTTCATAAAGAATTTTGAGAATTTGCACTACTATACTCCTGGAATTGTCTTTGTGAGAAAGACTAAACTGTTGCTATTTCTTTTATGAGTTGAGCAACGTATTTTCAGATTTCTTATTACATGGTATGATGTAGGAGCATTTAGCCCAATAATGTAATTGTATTTTAGTAGACATAGAGGTATTGTGGTTTCAAGCAAGTTAGTTTCCTATGTTTTGAATTAATGTAATTAGTTAGGCTTTTGAGTGATTTTAATGAGAATAGGATTTAATTGAATATTGTGAGGCATATTTGTAAATGCTCTCGAATGTAGGAGAACATAAGAAATTTAGGATAGTTGAGAGAGGAGAGGATTTGAGAATTAATTGTAAAACTCATATTAGTAGTTAGTTCATGATTTTATGGATTGGAGAGGATCCTTAGGGATGAGGAAGATATTTTAGGATTTTGTTGTGGAATCTATGGATCTAAACCAAGGATTGGTTTTAGAACCCCTTTGTATAAATGTAAGCCTAAAAGGCAAAGTCAGAGGTTAGAAAGTTAGATAGGTTAGAGATAGGTTAGATATTCTGAGTGATTGTAAGCGTACGGGTAGAGTTCGAATAGAGGCCACTGATAATTAGAAGATTAGGCCAAAGAGATAGAGTCTCAATATGTAATCATTTGTTGTATATCTATATACAAAGAATTTTATCCTGAGGGTAAGTGTGTGATTCGAATATTGAATGATGTAATCAGATATTTGCATAGTTTATGTATGCAAGCAAAGTTAAGGCGAAGCATAGACGAAAAGAATGAGATAGAAGTTCGTAATGGATCTTTGAATCCATTCAAGAGATCAAGTTAAGTCCAAGAGGATAGTGATCAAAGGAACATGTGGATTTAAGCTCAGGAGAGAGTGCACAATAGAATAGTGGAAGCACGGGAAACTTTGAAGAACCCCGAAACCACAGAAAACATTGAAAATGGTGAAAAAACCCAAGTAAAGAAGAAGAGCAAAGAAATGAAGTATTGGTGCATAGTAGCCGTTGGATCTATATGATGAATGACCAAGATTAAGTCGCATCGGCAGAAATCTTCTGGAGATATCGGAATCGAGCCTTGGACAGTTCTGATGAGCGATTGCCATATGATCGTGGACCGTTGGATCAGAATTAGGTCAACGGTCATGATTTAATCACAAATCAGATATCGGATATGTCAAAGGGCTAGCGATAATGGATGTTGCGATAGCGATGTGTGATGGGCCGATATGCTGATAGCGATCAAGTGCGATTGAAGATCAGAGGTATCGGCAATTGGGGTTTCGGAGATCGGAGTGCAGCATTGTGGAAAGGTGATATGGCAGATCCAATAAGTTATATGGTGAAGTAAATGATATTTGAAATCTGATATTTCATTATCGCATATTGGATGCGATAGAACCTATGTTAATGTCACCCGCAGAGGAGCGATTGCGATTAGCGATAAAGGTGTATCTCGATAATTGTGCAGAGGCCATATAAAAGGCAGAAAAGGTATGTTTATGTGTATTTACTTTGTAAATGGTTTACAATGGATTAAGCTAGGATATATGAGGTTTATATATAAGTCCAACGTTACTAAAGGATATAAGGGGTTCATGTGTTAACTTATATATGTAACCAAAGCATAAAGAGGGGAAAGGTTATATATATGCAGTTAAGGGTTAGCAAAGATTTATAAGGGTGAATAAGTCCCGATAATGGAATATTGTATAAGGGTTGGACTATGATTGAGTTTTGATAAATCATTAAACATGAGATGTATAAAAGGGCCTTAAACCTGAGATATGTGAAGATTTAACTTGTTAGAGTTAACATTCCTGGGACAAATGTGCTTATGCATTTTACATGCATACTGTGGGTGTAAGTGGGGATAACCATGTGTCATGGTATTTCTACTGTTCTTTGCAATTCATGAATCCTTGAAGGCACTATTTTATAAAGGATTTAGAGTTGAAGGTTAGAGGAGAAAACTCAGATCTAAAGGATTATTGAGGATTTTTCTTTTGCACTCTGAATTATGTTTTCATGGGCAGAGTTCGTACTATTACAGCTCTAGTTTTAAAAGCAGAAGTTCAAGCATTGTAAAATACTATTGGAGACTAAAGCCATATAAATGCATTTAATAAATTAGTATTTTTAATAATATTGTTGACACCTAATCTTCATGATTGGGGAATTTGTGTAAATAAATAAATTAGGAATGTGAACAGTCATCGGGAGATGAACTGAACAATCACTCCTCATTGTATATAACAATAACCTACCTATTGAATAATAGATGAATTAGTTTTACTGCCTTTGGAGAGTTACTGCCTGGCATGACATGGTATCAGAGCCAGTTCTTAAAATAGTTGTAACTCCCTTCATTTCTGCTACTGTGGGTTGTATGCTGGTCTGAGCACTGTCCACTAACCGCTGTCCTCTGTCTTTCTGACCTGAGCTCTGTCCTCAAACACCTCTGTCGTTCTATCCACTGAGCGCTGTCCAGCGGATACTTCTTGCAGAGTTATTCAATTCAATTGAGAGATATTCATTTTTCAAATTTTTTTTCTTCATTGAAGGATGCTCTCCAACTGCAGTCAAAAGCGATTCAAACCTAATGTATGGTATTTGAAACGCTGTATTAAGAAGGTATTTGAAACGTTGTGCGTGATTGAAAATTTTAAGTTTTGAAACACTGTATTAAGAAACGTTGTATTAAGAATGGTATCTGCGTTTTTATTTTATTAAGAATGCATGGAAAAAGACCCTCTGGTATCTACGTTTTTATTAATAATGCATGGAAAAGAGAAAGTTCATTATCAAGCTTGTGAATCGGCATCTGTAACAGGTGGTCATCAATGCACCCAGTAGTTTAATTGCCCATGTCCCCATGTATATCTGAAAAATAATCCATTTTGAAAGCATAATTAATCAGAGCTGAGCTTTTGGCTTGAGAGCGAAGCAAGATCGATTTGTTCTTTCTCTTCTGTGTGAGCGCAATCCATGGAGTAATTTACATTTGTCTAGCTTGGGCATAGAGAGGCTCTGCAGTATCAAAGCGCTATTTTTTTTTCATTCACCGAAGTGTATGTGTTGTAACTTAATTCGAATAAATCTGTTAAGAATCAAGCTAAACAGTGGCTTCTCCTATACATTAGGCTTCCACGTTCGCCTTGTCTTGTTGCCACCATCTTCACTGATTTGGTTGCCAAACTGAATGTGGCGACCTCCATAAAGCCCTCTCTTTCCCCTTTACTTTTCTGAAATAGGTTCTTAAGCATTGCTTTTGACCTCGAAGCCATTGTTATCACTGTATTGCCTGTGTCTGACATATAATTGGTTGCCCAGCCCGCCATGTCATTTTGCTCTCTTTGAATTACTGTTATACACCTAAACCAAAATTTGGAGTGAGATCTTGAAACCAAATTAAACTTAGATTTAGCCCCTTTATTCAATGTACCAACGCGGGGGTCCACATCATGGATTTCATTGTGCTCCAGTCAGCTTGTCCAATTTTATATTCGTAGAGTGATGCACACAAGGTTCTATATCTCTGCATAGTACAAAGGCAAGTATTCACTCATGCTGAGGAGATTTCTCAGCCTTCAATTAGCTTTCTTGTGCCAAAAAGGACGAAATTTCGACTTGGTGAAAAGGAGTAATCTCCTCTTTTTGCTCTTTTGAGCACAATTTCAATGTATATCAGCAGAAGTATTTTTTTTCTATCAGCAGAGGTTTTTTTTGTACAAAATTCATTCAATCATCTCTATCATAGGAATAGTTCTCACTGACAAGGAGAACTATCCTGATTGGTCTCGGATGATACAACACACCCTCATCTTCAATGATTTGTGGAAAGGAGTGTGTGTCGGGGAAGGAGATAGTGACCCAGAAAATCCTACCTTAGACAAAGAGCTCGCCATTTGGGAAAACAAGAACAACAAAGCTTATGCATTAATCGCAGCATCTGTAAATAAAGAGATGAGTCGCCACATTTCATCATATTCAATTGCCTTTGAAGCTTTACAAAAGCTGAAAGAAATCTATGACTCACATTCTGCACTTGAAGTCGTCCAACTCATGATTAA
>APFE031482416.1:0-20728 GCA_000404065.3 Pinus taeda
ATTTCCTCATAGCTTGCTTGGAAACTTTAATTTTTGACTCCCACACATATGCAAGTGACCATATCACGGGAGTGCTCCATGATTTCCTAATCAAATATGTAACCCCTTCTTCCTTTGTCTAGGCAGAGTTGTATCTAAAGGAAATCATACATAGATTCTCCATTCTATCCAATAGTAAGGAGATTAGCCTATGAACAAATTCTCCCTGAGCCTTGATTGATGAGGAACATTATAGACCTTTTAGCAGGCATTGGTTATGGATGAGGAACCTTCCAAATGAGCTGCAATATGGCTTTCATCACTTCTATGATTCAACCAAGTGTATTTTCCAACTTTAAGGGGAGTTTCGTCCAAATTGCAATCATTTAATAAGTCTTCCATGCACTCTCCAAAGGGATCCCTTACCAGACATTCTCCACACTTTTCATCAGAATTTAAAATTGCATTAAAGTTGCCCCCAATTATGCAATAAATATTCCATGTCTTGTCTTTAATCAGATTCAGGGAATCCCGCAACTCCATTTTATCACCATATTGTACAAGAGCGTATATGTTAATAATAAGAATTCATTTGATTGAATCCCTTAGTTTGAGAAGAGCCATGATACAAAATTATGTCTTCATACTATCAATTAATTTAAATCCAAATTCAAACCAAAACATTCCTAATCCACCTAAAGCTCCTCTTGATTCTTGTGTTATTCCACTATTGTCCTTCCAAAAGGACTTAGTTTACTTATTGACCTCTTTCTCCTCAAGCTTGGTCTCCTATAAAAGGAGTGTCCATGAACTTTCTTGCTTTAAGAAATCCTTTACCGCCTTTGATTTTAAAGGGGTTTCCATACCCCTTATGTTCCAAGATAGTAGTGTCATCATTTCTTTCAAGGATTTTGATGAGAACCTCTTGTTTCCTCTAGCATTTCCACTCATTTGGGTGTTTTTAATTTCATAATTTCTGAAATGAGTGGTTGATTGCCTAATTTCTTATTTTTCTTAGCTTCTTTTTCGCAGACTATATTCTTCAGTGGTCTTCCTTGATTTTTCTTGCTAGTTTTTGTTTCGTGACTACTTCCATCATTTTCCCAAACAAGAGAATGTGCCATATTTTGAGTAATCACCCATGAACTAAGGGGACTTTCTCTAGAAATTCCAAATCTTGGCGAAGAAGACTCTGAAGAAGGAGGATGGATAATTAGTGGTTCTACATGGATTAATTTCAACTAACGAGGCTCTGTACTATATTTATTATTAGGGCCCTCCTCTTAATCATTTATTTCCCCTTCTTCCAACTTTATTGCTAGAGCTTCTTCACCCGAGACTCCTATTTGTTGATTAGGGTATGGATCCTCTTCTTCATTTCTAGCTCGATTTTCCAATACATTGAATGGATTTGAAAAAGATGAAAACCCATTTCTATTTTTGGGAGCTTTATCTTTGTCTCCTGTAGATATACTTTTATTACCACCCTTATTTTGTGTTTTCCATTGTCCACCTTGCTTAGCAGAGGGATCTGGCCCCTTGTTGGCATCAGGTTTTTTTCAATCTCATGCAAGATGGCCATATTCATGACAAAATCATCACTTGAAGGGGATTTGGTCATAATCTAGGGTTTGACAATTTGTCCACCCCCCCCAAGAGTCAGGTTTATTTCATAGTGAAAACCATTTTCTAAATCCACCTCCACACAGATCTTTCCACGGGAAAAATAAGATCCCTTTGGTTTAGCCCTATCCAAATACTTTCCAATTCCATTACCTAATACTCTTAGGCAATCATCGCTCCAACAAGAAAGGGGTAGTTGGGGAGGATTAACCAGACAAGAATTGCATTCAGAATATATTCATCTAGATTAAAATCCAAAGGCCATTTATTTAGGTACATCCCTTTGGTTTTAGAAAATCCAAACCGTTTCTAAAGACTACATGGCATATTTGCAAAATATCAAAGCAACTTGTAAAGTGTTGATAGGAAAGTCAAAGTGTTGATGTTCTCATCAATCATCGAAAAAAAGTAAAATTTGGATAATAAAACTCCATTTCCCTTATCACCAATGACTTTACAAAAGTGTAGATAGATTTATTGAAGTGTCGATGGACAACTCTTAATGAAATTTATTGTTTCAAACTTAAGGATCATTGGACCATTGCTCATGGCCACATGCACATCATGCATTTATCATCTGTGTGGCATTACACTTAGCTTAGTTCAACTGGCATTATCTTCATCATTCATTCATCACATAATTATGCATTTTCTTAATGCATTCATCATAAATTTCACATTTATGTACATAATGCATCCCACAATTGTAGTACTTATTCATTTAACTGTAGTCCATCATTACAACTTAATATATACATGTATTACCAATATCTACTATCTTGGTGGACCAATAGTTTTTTTCCTTAACCATACCCTACCTTGGTATTAGTGTCCATCATGCATTCAATTTAAATACATTATTAAAAATATAAATTATGCTTGAAAGAATCCTTACCTGATTCCTTCATATTACCTATTGTTGTGCATGTCTAGTTTCATGTTTGCATAGTTGCAATCATTGATATTAATGGTACATAACCAATTGATATTTTCCTAGGAGTTAACATGACACCTCCCTTGGCCTTCTTTGACAAGCATCTTCTTGTCATTGTTCTCAAATTTTTTGATGGATGAGGCACTTATACTACCTTGAATCCCATTAATAAGTTGCCTTTAATATCAAATTCTTAAGAATAATATCCATATTTTCCGATACATAATCAAATTCATATTTTTAGTTATTAAACCAATCATAATGCAAGTGTTGCGACACTTTTACAATCAACATACATTATCAAGTATTTCCCTAGAATATCTACATCATAATTCAATCATTATTTCTTCATATTTACCAACATTTTTCATGATTGAATTTATTTATAAGTCTTGACTTTCTCAATTCAAATAAAGGTGAATTAGATAATTCCAAAGGATTCCAAGGGACTGTCAGCCTCCCTACTAAATACTTTACACAACCTATGCCTACAATCTTGTTGTCCTCAACATCCTAGTCAAGTCCATCTTAACTAAATTTCATCTCAATCTACCTTCTTGATGCACTTTTGCATTTAGTTTCTTGAGGGAAATTTCACAAGCTCATTTAAAACTTCAGATTATTAATTATATGCAATAATTTGTTATCAGTATTCATTATATTTCTTAATAGGCTTATCAGCCCATATTATCTTTTAGAATAATATGAGGGACCCCTCCCCCTTTCACTCATTTGCATACAAGCACTATAACTTTATATTGCAATAATGCACAAACTTTATCTCAATAACCTTCAAGATATGTATGGTCTCCAGTCCATCTCAGATTACATTATTGTACCATTTTCACAACTTATTTACCTAACAAAATTTGTGTACTCCACCCAAGAGACCACTTTTAATATGTAACTTAGTTGTTGCAATTATTTGATCTAGCAATTTAAATTAACTTAACCATTTGATTTTACCAACTCTCGCTTTGTTAGTATTCTCACTTATTCCTGAGAAAAACTTATACCCATGAAAGAATTTAGTTCATTCTAGCATCACAGATTTTCCTTTCACCTCAAGGACAATCAATATTGTTTCCATACTACTCTTTTAATGACAGGACTATAGTCCTTACAACCTCAACACAAGCTTATAGAAACCACATAATCTCTAAAACCTTGCCACTATTCCAATGACAAGCCTTGTAGGCATCCTCATTAATAAAATTTTCTCTTTCATGAGAAAATATGTTATATACATAAGATTCTCACTCACCTAGTACCATGTGAATATCTATACTAATTTTATTTGCAAAAGTTTTAAAGTAGGGTGCATACACCATGAGTTCATTCCAACACATACAACAAGCTCTACATTCTTCTCATGCTCACATGAGTATTAATGCTTCTATATGATGCATTAGAAAAAGTATTCATCATTACCTTTGTCATGCATTGCATATATATACATCATCATCACCTACTCATGCATTTTTTTCATATTTAAGTTCAATATGATTTACAGGAGTTTATCTCTTTATTTATTCAACAATTTTTAAAATCATAGTTTTCATTTTATGGTTTTCCTTATCAAGAGATTCCTCGCTTGCACACATTCTCCATGAGAACTATGTGCAACATGGCTTCTATCTGAAACAAACCAGGTAGTGTTAATAGTGACCAACGCATAAAAATAAGCCTTACGCCTTACTTCTCAACTCAACTTACTTGTGCTTTCATCTTCATGCACTTAACCTAGTGAATATGCTTGCACATTCCTTTCTAAAAATGTCCATTTTACTTGATGAGGCTCATAACAAAAGAGACTTCTTTCCTTATGCATATATAATACCTCGTTTATTTTCTTCGGTACCATATCCACAACCTTAGCTACACCTTACCTCATCTAAGTATCTACTTTACCTCACCGTACCTCCTTCAAAAATCTTCTATTTTTAGTTCAAGGAAAAATGCCTTAGCCTTCTAGGACACTTATCCTAGAATTAGAACTAATTCTTTCCATCATAGCTTATCTATGTTCTATGAGCTTTTCCACCGCTACCTTAGTAGGCACCCTCAACATCCTCATAAGCATGTTGCTCTCTATTTTATGAAGTAGTTATTATCAGGAGAGAACCTCTTATATACCAAATCACACATAATACATCCTTCTCTCTTTCCATGTGGAAATTCATATCAAAACCCTTTTGAGAAATGTATTTGATCCCTTCTAGACATTGTCCCAAGATAATCATAACCTTAGAATTAAGGTCATTTGGCAACATCATTGTTACCCAAAGGTCTTGGCAAGTCATCGTTCTTTCCTTCTCAACTAAATTTATATGCATCTCAATGAGATCCTCTTATTGCATTACGCTTACTAGCAATGCATTCCAACATTGCATTCAAACCTTTTTAACAAAACATGTGTATGAGTGTATCCTTCACAAACCTTCCTTCCCTTGAAATCTCCATGCTAATTCAATAATTAGCATAAAATTAGGAGTCCTCACTCCTTTTGAACATAACCATATTCAAGGAATATCCTCTAGGATATGACTCCCTCGTTACGAGAGAGAGCACTATGTTGCACAAATACTATACCTAAGGAATTATAACCTTCTATTGAGGTCAACCCAAGTAGTTTTAGTGTTGCCAAAATTTTCCCACTAGCTTTATGTCCTGCTCTACTTCCACCATGCATCTTCATTAATTGTATTTCTATGGTCACCTCCTTCATTCCAAGGTGTATTTCCTTCTTTTCACAACAACCATTTTGAAATCCATTGATGGTACTTTATGTTCCATGCTTTAGAATTTATGAGAACATGGTCTCGCTAAGAAGGAATATGTTCTTAGTCCTAAGGAGGTTTTTAGGCCTAGTTGGTTTTGATAAATTATGTCCATCTAGATGCTTCCTAGATTAATATGTGGTTGAGATGATTACCTCAACTGAGAGATTGTGTCTCCAATACAGTTTGTCTATCTTGAAACAACATTTGTGTATTTATATTTGTACTATTACATTGTTTAATAGAGAATTCAACACAACTTTTGGTCTGTAATAAGAATCTACTCTCCAATTTTAACATGGTATCATAGCCAAGTTTTGATGCTAGGACCTATGTGTTATGGGCCCACTACTCTTCCAATGGCACATAAGATATCTAGACTATTTTTTCATTTCTTTGGAATGTAGTGAAATCCATATGAAATAATGGTTAGGCGTATGATATGTCTTTCCATGGATCTTTCATTCTTTCTTGGAAGTAATAATATGGTTCTATTAAATGTAAGGATATTTGATGAGTTTTGCAATACAATGATTAAGAGAAGGATGTTGAGATCAATTATGGTCAAATATTTGAAGATGAAATTAAAATGGGATATTTAATTTGATTGATGTTTTCATGGAAAGAAGTAAATGTGTTCTTAAATTTTCTTGGAATTTGTAAAAAATATATATTCATCCTAGTCAACTCAGTATGTATGTGCATAGTTGTTAGAATTGACTACTTTAGTAATTTCCTCGGCAAGTTGTTTTGTTAGAATTCACAACTCTAACAAATGATAGGGAGAGTATGGAAATCCATGACAAAGATTGGATATAGATGTCAAAGATACAAGAAAACACACCAAGTGTGTACATGGTTTGAGAGAAAGAAGACTATGTGTGTCATTATCTCTTATTGTTATATTAATGTTATAATGTTTTGCGATGTAAAATCATTCTTGAGTCTACACAATAAAGAGGTGTGCTATAACTAGAAGAGAGTTCTAGCTATGTGTTTTTCTCCATGAATTGTTTCTTGATTGGTCCTAGTATAAGTCCTCATTGGCATGTGCATAAAAATGTAACATTGAGATGGATATATCCCATATCTAAACTACTTTCCTAGATAATTGGTGAGTATAGCAGATGGCACCCATGTATCTCAGTAGTGGAAGTATGTCCATAGAATGGTCAATTACATAGCCTTCATTGTCAAATTGATGTTAGGCCCTCAAATACAATAGTGTCCCAATTAATCTTAGTTTCAGTGGTATGATCGCTTTCCACTTGGTATAAGACAATACTTCTTCAAGTGAAGGGACAAGAATGAATACTTTAATGATTTTGAGATGGAGGCCAGTTACATTTTTCTCATTTGATAAACCAAGATTGATTGGAATTTGAACTTCATGAAGAGGAATGTTGAGATTGCAACAAGGAGGACAACAATATGTTATGGATACAACAAAGAGTTTTTTGGAGCTTTATCCTAGGGAAGAAAGTGACATTTCCTGTGGAAACATTATGGCAGTAGAGGATATTGGTTGTGACATCAACATAGATTAAATGAATGGTGGACACATGAAGGTAAGTCATTGAATGATGTGTTGAATAAAATAGACCATATTGTAATGTGAGTCACACATTGTATTTGTAGCAAGTCTATGACATTTATATGTTGTGGTCCATGAAGAGTTTTGTACCTAGTATCTCCATGGATGGAATATGATAATTTTATGTACCTAATTTAATTGATGATAACCTAATGAAGCAAAGTGTACCCCCATAAATTTCATGGTGATATAATAGACACTTTGTAGTGCAAGGTTTATGGTAAGCCAAAACCACTTGTCGTGATAGAAGAAGCTTGTGTTTAGCTAGAAACCACTTGATGTGATTGTTTTGGCTAGTCAAAAACCACTAATGTGGAGTATGGCTCATGGTCATTAAAAACCACTTGATGTGATGTGGTAAGAAAAATCCACTTAAGTTGTGATAGTTGAGGGTCATCCACAAAAAGTCATGGGTGTAATGTTAAAGCGTAGTTATGGGTAAGCCAATAAAAATCCAAGATAATGCTGAGGTAAGGAGAGTTAATGGTATAGGTATAGGTATGAAAACATGTGATGGAAGAATGATTCAGTGAACCATGTACACAACATACATCCTAGTAGACTAGTAGTTGCAGCAATTGGTTACCCATGCAATTTGGTGGATGTTTTCTCCTTTTGGTGATGTCTGCATGATTGAGGTACAAGATGATAGTACTAGGATCGACTAGATATGGACTTTTCTACGAAGGAGATTCTTCAATTCATAGTGAAGCATTTGCTACAGAGAAGAAGACGTTGAAGACTTCAACGAATGAAGATTAAAGCAAGTAGTCATTAAGGGGGAGTGTTGGACTATGTAACTCCTACTTGTCTTATGTGTGTGATAATTTTTAGTTGTTTTGATAATTGGTAATTATTATATAGAGTTAGTCTCTATGAGAAGAATATATTCCTAGTTTGTAGGAGGTCGTTGAGGCCTAGTTCGTTTTAAGAGATTCTCTCCAACTAGTTAGCTTCTTAGATTGGGTTGTGGTTGAGATATTCTCTCAATTTAGTGATTTTGTCCAAGATATTTTTTCATGATACATATTTATTATATTTATATATATAACATTATTTGAGTAATTTTTTATGGTGTTGGACCCGCCAAAATTTAGGGGATCACCCCTGTATGAAGTCACAACTAGACCTCACATCGTTTGGTGTGGGAGTCTCATCTGGTATGATGGCCCGATTACCATTATCTTAAGGATTTGCCTCAACTGTTTCTTTTCAGCACAGGAGAGTGGTATGTTTTGTCTTCAAGAAGTGAGGTTTGTGTGCCTGGTGAGTGTAAGTGTCACTTGTGTCAATGGTTGTTTCATTATAGGGGGAGAGGGTGAGAGTGAATCCCAAGTCGGTTGGGAGAAGTCCCGACTCTCCTAGGAACACACAACACAACAGGACGTGCACAACTTCCGGCAAAGTATTCCACACGGATGTGGCAGTCACAACACATAAGGGAAGATAACACGTATAACACTCAAGTCTACACGAGTGCAACGGTTGTTTACAACAAGTTTTATGGGAAAGGTTTGTCTGATGTTCGGGAGAATAGTCTACACGGGCGAGACAATGTTAATAGCATATACAACACATTTTCATTAATAGATTATGCATTACAACAAGTGAAATAGTTCAAATGTGAAACACGGGTTGAAGCAACATGCATCACAAGTGATAAATATTAGTCTTACAACAATTGCAATACATGTGTGAAAATGTGTTAGCCTGTTAGCAGGCTTCTAAATTAAGTGAAAGTTCCAAGACACATCGTTACACCATACATCACTAACCTTGTGTGAGGGTGAAACCAACCCTTGTGGTTGTTTGACTACCCTCATGATTGTTTGACTTCCATGACTTTTTGACTTTACATGACTCTTTGTACAACAAGTGGGTCTCTTGGACTTCCACGTTACATTACATTGATAGACAGTATGGCCCACAGTAGATATGTGGACGAAATGACTCATGACATGACTCAACATGACAGTGTTGGTACATTCGTGTTGCTGCTGGTGTGCATGTTGAGCTACAGTGTTGCAGGGTGATGGATGTCGTCATGGTGTGTCATAGCTTCACCTTCGCATGGCAAAGTGTGCGGAGTCTGTGATGGTCATTGGTTCACTTGATGTTGCTTTTGCAAGTTGCTCCTTGCTTGTATGTTGGAAGGCTTGACAGGTTCATCAATTCAAGAAAGGTGCATGTTCATTCGTTCGTCCATCCATGAACACATCTTGCATGTTTTCTCATCCGTCCATTCGCAAACACATCTTTGCATGATCATCTATTCACAAGCACATCTCTTTGCATGCATCATTTGTTCATTCATTGGTGAACCTGTCATTTTGCATGTGCTCCCCTTCATTCATCTCATTTGTCGTCGCGCCATATTTGCTTGTGTACCTGTTCCTGCAGTCACTCATGACGAGATGACATCAAATCTAAAAACCTCCTAATATACCATGATACATGACCATTTCGGATGCAGGCGACTGGGAGAGGCAACAAGGTTGCGAGGAGGGATGGAGTCTCCGGGCACTACTGACGAAAGCGCAAGAGTCACTGGGTGATGGAGATGGGTAATCTGGATCGACAGTGAGTGTCCGTGAGGTCTGGCCCGGCTGGAGGACAAAACTGCATAGTTTTTAAGGGGAACAGTCTGTAGGAATGTTGAGTAGGAAAAATCTACGTAGTTTTCGGAATGAGCAGGTAGTAGGGCTTGGCAACAAAAACTGTACATTTTTTTGGAGGAACAGGTTAAGCTGCAGGGAGGCTTGGCAAAAAAAAATTACACAATTTTTTGAAGGAACTGGTCGGGATCCTGGCAACCAAAACTATGCAATTCCTAGGGCGAACTGGCAGCTAGTTGTTGGGTCACTGGCAGCAGAAACTGTGCAATTCCTGAGGGGAATCGACAGTCATCTATCGGGAGGTTGGCAGCAAAAACTGCACAATTCCTGGAGGGAACTAGCAGTCTGCTGTTGGGAGATGTTGGCAAGAGAAATTGCACTGACGTTGGGAGGTCAGCCTACTGATTTGAGCAATAGAGGGCCTGCTCATGAAAACTGTGCAATTTTCTGGAAGAACAACCAGTCGACTATCGGGAGGGTTGGCTGGAAAAATTGTGCAATTTCCTGAGAGAGATAGGGACGGGCACTAGGTGTCTGCCTGGTCTGTCTGCGCAATTTTCTCAGTCAACAGAGTGGGCAATTCTTACAGCTTTTGTGCAATTTTTCAAGGGAGTCAGTCCTGGGGTGGCTGCCGAGTGAAACTCTTCGATTGAGCAACATGGAGATTGATTGATTTGCTTGCGGGTAGTGCAACTCGAAATGAATTGCTTGGTGCTCCTGTGTTGTTCTAGGTGAAAATTGATCAAGTTGATGGTGGGGTGATGGTCTGGCTGTCATAGGGGAGTTTGGTCATCAAAACTTCAGCAAAATGACTAAGTGTGTGAACGAGGATGAGACAACTCAAACCATACAGACACATATGTACAACATGACCGACTAATGGTGTAGGCGACAAGCGCGACACTTGTGATTGATCGTTGGTTAACCGTGACGACGCTTGTGCGACAGTGAATGTGATTCTATGTGTGAGTGTGACAAATGTTTTCATAGTGAACACAACATGTACACACAAAGCGAAGACTTTGTCAATGTACAAGACTTAGTGAAATGAACAAGCAAGGCGAATGTTAAGACTCGCGCAAGCTCACGAGGTGAACCCGAGTGTGTGCAGTCATCAAGTGAAACTCTCAAGGGAGGCTCTGAAATTGGGTGCAGGCCAAAATTTTGGAGGGTGGTTGTAGCCGCTACAACATTACTATAGAACACTCAACTATTTTGGTCTGAAATAATGTCTACTCTCCCATTTTAACATTGTACCAAAGATGGTTTGGGCTTGAATCCCTCACAAGATGGCTCAAGGAAATGGAGGGTAAAGGTGATTATTTAGTTTGGATTTGTTGTTATGATTTGTTCATTATTTGTTTGATCTATTTTTTGCATGGCCACTTTCAATTTGAATTTGGATTCAGCTCTTATCCACTCACATGACAATGGTGAGAAAAAAGAGGAAAAAAATTTGTAGATCCATGTGGCCTACTAGAAATGTCCTGATTTAATCATCATGATCTTGGAGGTTATAGAAGTGTTTGGCATCATCGTGTTGCAAGATCTCATCCTCTACAAAGGTTACTTCATGGTTGTTCCTTTATATGGATGTCAACCATTTGGTGATGTCTGCGTGATCAAGTTATAATTTAGTGAAAGCGCTAAGTTGGACCAAAGATAGAGTTTGTTGATTAGCAAGTTATTTAGTTAGTAGTGAAGCATGTGTTACGGAGGAGAATATGTTGAAGAGATCAACAAATAAAGATTGAGATAAATAATCATTAAGGGGAAGCGTTGGAGTATGTAATCCTATTTGTCTTAGGTGTGACCATATTTGTGTTTGTTTATATCATTGGTCATTATTAGGTATATTTCATCTCTACGAGAAGGATTCTATTCCTAGTCTCTAGGAGATTGTTAGGCCCATTTGGTTTTGACAAATTCTTTCTAACTGGATGCTTCCTAGACTAATATGTAGTTGAGATATTCTCTCAAGTGAGTGATTACATGTCCATGATAGTTTTTCTATCATAAGACAATATTTTTGTATTTATATTTGTACTATTACATTGTTTAATCAAATTCTCCACACAATTTTTGGTCTGTAATAAGATCTACTCCCCCGTTTTAACATAAAATGCCAATAGAAAAGTTAAAGTGTTAAACTTTCATCCATCATCAACAAAAAGTAAAATTTGTAAAATGTAAAACTTTATCCATTTCCCTGATGGATTTACGAAGTGCCAACGGATTTACCAAACTTCCAATACATAATTCAAAGTTTCAATGGCTTCATAAGGGGTCAACAAAATTTACAATTTGTTCAATGATATTTACCAAACTTCAAATACATAACTCAAAGTTTCAATGGCTTCATAAAGGGTCAACAAATTTATAATTTATTCATTGTAAAATTTTATTTATTTTTTTTATCACCAATAACTCTATCAAAATTTAACAAAAAAATTGAAATTTTACTTTATAAATACTTGATCCATTTCCCTAATTATCAATATTAATCAATCTTTAACAGAAACCAAAATTTTCCCACTGCAAATAAATTCACCTTTGGCTCAATTCAATGATAATACAACTTCTTCCATGGCCACGAAAAAGAATTACCCATGCATTGTAACCAATTTGGGAATTAGTTTTGCTAACTCTAGAAGGAATTAAACTCTCTAATTATTTAAATTTATAATAAACACCCCTCTTGAACGATTTGTTAAAATTTTAGTAACGAATAAATTCTTTGATCCCACAAATCTAAAAAAAAATAAAAAATAATATACTACAAAATAAAGATAAATAAAAATAATGACAATACTTTTTATTATTTTTTATTTTTTTTAGATTTCTTGAATTGGCTTTATTATTTTTTAAATAATTTCAATTTAATTTTATATTAAAATGGATTGGACACCCTTAATCATGCACATTACAAATTGTGCAATGTTAACATATTATAAAATGAACATACTCATTTGAAATAAAATAAATAAAAATAAAAATTTTATTTTCTTAGGCACATTCACTTTATATAAACTAGCCTAAATCCATTTTAACTCCAAATCTACCATGTATCTCTTTCCACTCATTTTTATTTTTATGTAATTTGAACTAGTATTTTTATATTAATTTTACTAAGTCAAAATGTTTTATTTTATTTTTATATAATTTTACCAAGTCAAAATGTTTAAGAGGACATTACATTACATACTGGACTGGAGAGTGCTTGCACAACAATTAAATTAAGTTATATGAAAATTGTAATCAATTTTAATTTCATATATAGATATTTGAAATACACAATACTCCTTCACTCCAAACCGCTTGAGGAAAGGTTGAAATACCTTTATTTCCATCTCACTCCTAATAGTTATAGTAATGTGGATTGGCTCCAGCTCATAGCCAAGATTGAAAATTGCCTAAAAAGCTGGTATTTCAATTCGTTGGTCGACTTGTGCTTATAAAATTGGTAAGCTATTATTGTCAATTGGATGGCCATGACTTGGATCCCTAAATATGTTATAGAAAAAAATTGTATACTTTGCTCATATTTTCTTTGGTATGGGAATCAGGATCACAAGGCTCTCCCTTGGGTCAAGTAGGGTAAAGTTAAAATGCCCAAATTCTTAAGGGGGTGGGGCCTAAAGAACTTATTTTATTTTTTTCCAAGCCTTTGGAAGCCAAGTGTGGTTGCGGGATAATCTCCTCTCAAAATATTTGGACTTCTATCGTCACCCAAAAATATATAGCTCCAAGCTCATAGGAATAGTGGATTCACCGAGAGGACAAGTCATGGGCCAATATCTCCATGATATGGAAGGTGGTCTTAAATTCCTTTGAATTCATTAGCAATGGATTAGCCTAGAAAGTTGGTCAAGGAGACAAGGTTTGGATTGGTCTCGACCCTTGGCCAAGAAGTGAACAAAGGCACATTCTCCCTACTTTAATTCAAACACCTGCAAGACAATGGCCTCTTTATGTTTTCCCAAATCACAAATCCTGCCACCACTTCTATTTGGAGCCAAGGATGGCTTTCTGTTGGGGATCTAAACTTGCACGAGGACTTTTGCATGGCATGGACCACTTATACAAGTGCTCTTTATGTTGGCCATATGTCAGTCTAATTGATAGGGTTGACGAACTTGTTTGAAGCCAATCCCCTTTTGGTGTTTACACACCTACGCTGGGATATATTTCTCTTATGGCTCCCAGAGAAGATGTTGTCACCAACTGGTGGTAGAAGGTAGTTTAGAAGGCCCATTTCCCAACAAAAATCTAAGCTCTCCATGTGGTGTCTGATGGAAAACAAAACACCAACTTGGGACATCCTTCACAAAAGATATATGGTAGGGCCTAGATGGTGCTCCTTGTGCAAGAATGTTGAAGAATCACCCAAGCATATATTCATTACTTTTCCTTATTTCCTATAGGTTTAGCACATAAGTAAATAGGTACTAGGCCACCTAGGGGAATGGGCAGGGGAGAATCTGCTGGGGGGTTGGAGAAATTGGCTCATCAATCGGACATGTCGAGCATTCAAAACCCTACCCCTCATTCTATGTTGGGGTGTATGGTTGGCCCACAATAGAGCCTTATTCCATGATAAACCTTCAGTTGTTAATCACTCAATGACCGAAGTCATGACCATTTTAACTCATTTCCCTCATGAAAAAGGGGTCACTTCCCCCATAATTGTTATTGTTAAAAATCCCAATCATTCTTTCCCCCGGGCTTTCTTCGATGGTGCATCAAGCAATTATGGCCATAGCAATGGCGGGGTTTTTTCCTCTTCCTTTCTATCTCACACTCTTTTAGAGTTAAATGGGGCTTTGCCCAAGTACTAATATCAAAGCTAAATTATTAGCCTGCAAGAATTTGCTTCTCTTCACCTTAGCTAAAGGCCACACTCACATCCAAGTCTTTGGGGACTCCATGTTAACCATCAATTGGTTAAATGACACGCAATTTTGTAGCAACATTTCTCTCATGCCTATCCTTGAAGAAACTAAGAGGTTGATAAGCTCATTTACCTATTTCACTTGTTCTCACTTATACAGGGAAAGGAATTGAGATGTTAATCACCTTTCCAAGGAAGGCTTGATAATGGCAACATGGGAGGTATCAAAACTGCACTATGACATCATCACCTTAGTTTTGACTCACAGACCCATTTTGCATATTCACATAGGGGTTGAATAATTCAATTCCAAGTATTAGTTGTATTTATGTTTTAATCATTTTTAAAGATGGCTACAACACTTGGATTGTTTCACTGCATGACATATGTTATTTTCTCCTTATATGGGTTGAATAATTCAACTCCAAGTATTAGATGTATTTATGTTTTGATAATTTTTAAAGATGGCTACAACACTTTTGACTGTTTCACTCCAGACATACTCCATTATTTTCTCCTTATATCAAAGACAATTTTGTCCTTTTTTTTCAAAAAGATTGTAGATCCACTTCAATTATGTTTCTTTCCACAAATGCACCTAGTTTATGCATCAAAATATAATTATCAATATCTCATAAATAAAATTACTATTTTTTTTCAAAAAAAAATCCTAGAAATAATTTTTACACTTCCACATTAATTTAAAAATATTTATATTTTATAAAATAATAATTATATTAATATTAATATATCATAAATTCTCTAAAAATATTTACTTCTTTTACAATATTTTAACACGTATATTAAATAAAATAAAAATATTTAATGCATAAATAACCTGTAATATAATTATAAACTTATGAAAAAAAATTACAAGTTTCACGTAAATCGTTATTTTTTAAATTAATTATAAAAACATTAAATATAATTTTCAAAATATTTATAATTATATTATATTTTTTAATTTATTAATTCATAAAAATGAAATATAATTATAAATATAACCTACTAAATTAAAAAGTAATTTAAATAAAAACTTAAGTATTAAAATACATTATATAGATTAAATATTACTCATCAAATAAAAAGAACTTAAAACATAATAAAAATGACATAAATTTTAATTTTTTGTTGTCACATGAAGTTCAAAAAATAGTTGTTTCTTCTTTGCTGGGTTTACGAAAAAAATTTATTAAATTTATTTTATAATTATGGAAATTCTGGTTATCTTTTAATAAAATTTGGCAGAAATTTTTCTAAATCCAAGTTATAGTTGTCAAATTTCAATATTTTGGGTGCCTCAGAAGTTTTTGATAATGCTGAATCAGTTTCCACTATCAAAAACATAATTCAAACACTGCTTTGCAAGATTTTTTGAAAACAATTTGCCCAAATTCCAACAACTTTTACCTATCCAGATTCCAAACAATTCCTCCGCTGCCATAAACAACTCCCTTTATAAATAACTAAATAACTCCTTTTTACCCGTCCAAACAATTCCTCCGCTTCCATAAACAACTCCCTTTATAAATAAACAACTCCCTTTATAAATACTGAAATAATAAATCTCATTATGATCCATTATTATAACATGAAAAATCAAAATTTTAATCCCTGTGAAGTGCATTTTGTTTGTTCGAATATTTTGAGACTGCTGCTCAGGTTTCTTGTCCACACACGAGATAAGTTTCGGAAGATGGAAGATGCTTGGGTTCAGATTTCTATTATCTTCATAGCTATTACAGCTATGCAGAAAAGTCCTGACGCATCAAATTCTGCGTGTCCACACAGAAAACTCATGTGATTTCTACCTCAGAAGTGCTGCCATTCTTTTTTTTCTCGGAGCTTTTATCTATGAACAGTGACAGCCCTGCGATCTAAGAACACAACTACCACAGTGATGTCATCGTGAACGTCTCTCATTGCCGCTCTGTCCACATTCTGCTTCAAGTCTTCATAGTTGATGAAGCCTCGCATTTTTGCAGCCTTGTCAAGAGCACCTCGAACTAACCGCCTGGCTATTCCCTGGTTATTGCAACCAATAACAGAAAATTGAGAATGGGTATAACTGATTGATCACAATCTAATTGGCTGAGCATTTTCTTAATCAATTTTGTCCAAAAATTTATTGCAATTTTATGAGATCTTAAGTTGTGTAAAATTTAAATGAGTTATTTTTAATGAGATTGTTTAGATTTTTTTAGTGTCGGAATCTAAAGAGAAAATTTGAGGTGAAATTTTAATTTGTGTTAATTATACTAGTTTTTCATCGTAAATATGGATTCAGCTCTTTGAGATTTTTTAGATTTCCTGGTGTTGAAATCTAGAGGGAAAATTTGAGGTGAAATCTTGATTTGTGTTATTTAAACTGGATTTTCATCGTAAATATGGATTCAGCCCTCTGGAAAATCCCTGGTTCAGCCCTGAAAAACCTAGGATGCTTGATTGTGCAAGAGTTACCCATCAAATTTGTGATTTCAATAAATTCCTACCGAATTTTAGAAAAATTAGACTAAAAAACCCTAAAAAAATTGATTCTAAAATATCAATTTAAATATGTTAAATTTACATTTAGAAATGCATTTAAATTAAATAATTCTTTCGTAATAACCATCGGCCCAGATCCGAAATTAATAAAAAATTGAATCTACATTTGATTTCCCCTGAATCCCCAATTTTATAATATTTCCAAAAATTATATCATCAAATTGGCAAAAAAAAAACAAAAGAACATAACTTAAACGGTTTCACTGGTTCTTTACAGGCTCCCTGATTCATGGATATGCGAACAAAACCAAATATTTTAGGTTTTTGGGGTAAGTTTCGATTAATTTAGTATGAGCCACAACTGTTATCATAAACCCCAACAAAAGTACCCCAATTCGCATTCACCACCTCGCTCTGGTCTTCTATGGGTTCGTTTGCTCGCGCTATTGCTACTGAATACTTTCCATATCGATGTGATGCCAACTCCTGAGAATCAACGCTCTTGTCATTAATTCCACCGCGAAACAAGCAACCTCTGAACATCGCCATTATACAGCGAAAGTATTATTGTTTTCAAAGGGCTCCGAAATCTCTACCTGAGAAATGAGAGAAATGATTTGAGTTGCAGTGCTTTACAGATACACTTATATATATAGAATTTCTGGAGAAGCAAAAATTCTTGCTCACTATTACACTATATATAAGTATTTTATAGACTTGAATCCATACAACTTGAGAATAGTTTCTGGAGACTTGGATCTACAAGATTTGAGAAAACACCATGGAGAAAACACCACGGAGATTTCACAATTTGGGAAAACGCCACAAACAAATTATGCACCAACCCCAACCCACTTGATTTAAAATCCTTGGTTCAAAATGTATATATATAACTAATTTTTTTTTTTTTTTTTTTAAGTTTGATTTTGGGCTGGCTCTAAATGGTAGTTCAGTACTTTTCTAGATACTCATCTCCTCATTGCCAGGTACCTTCACACAGCCCATATTCTCTGCTTCAAGCTCTGGTTCCCATAAGCTTGGAATATTGAAATAATGAACATGGATGAAAGTCGTACAGCATAGTTGTAGATTGCTGAACATTTGCCAGGTACCTTCACACAGCCCATATTCTCTGCTTCAAGCTCTGGTTCCCATAAGCTTGGAATATTGAAATAATGAACATGGATGAAAGTCGTACAGTATAGTTGTAGATTGCTGAACGCTTGGAAGTCACAAGTTTTCCTTACAGCTTGTGATTATGGGAAAAAGGGCATGACAGCTATAAAGTATCACAGTAAGGCTGGAATTTGGTTGGCACTGGAATTCCTTTATGTTTTAACTGTTTTATTGGTATTGAGAGAAACATGAGGTTTTGGCAAAAATTTTAATATATTACTGAAATCTGGTGAGTGGTGCGTTAAATCCGACCTCAAACGTGACAAAGTCAATCACAATGAGTATTCAAATAGCATTAATAAATTCAAAGTTATAGAAACTCTTGACATATCACCACATAAATTCCATGTTACAGCAATGCAAAATAGTAATGTTGACATCTAAATTTTAAATGATTTCAATAAATGAATTCAGTTTATATTTCTGGTTTTTTTTAATTTAATTATTATTAAAATGTTATATATATATATATATATATATATATAAATATATAATATATAGAAGAAAAAATTTTAATTCCAAAAAGTAGTTTATAAATAAGCAAAAACACTAATTCTAAAAAAAAACAATAATAATTATAAAATATAAATAAGAAAAAATATATTATAAATAAATTTTAATTAAAAATAAAAATTAAAAAAATGGTAAAGTTTTAAATGAAAAACTATATTTCTTATTTTAATTACTTTAGCTATTTATATAAAATGAAAAAATAAATAAAATATATATATCATTTTAAAGTTAAGTTTATATACAATCGGTTGAAAGAGGGCATCCAAGGTAACACACGATAAATCTCACTAGGGTGTTGTGCCTGTGCCAAGGAGAGAAATGCTAAAAAATCTAGATGAGCCAAGTGCGATTCCAAGTGACTGAAACTTAAATACCCTAAATTCTTAACCAAGTAAACCTAAAAATCACAAAAACTTACAAACAATATATATATATAATAATAGATATAATATATAATATATATATATTATATAAATATATTTTAAGTTTTTTCTATATTTATTAGCATTTTCATTTGAAATTATAGAAATGTAATTATGGGGTGAATTATATAATCTTTCTTTTCTATTATATATATATAAACATAATTTATACTAATTAACAATGAATTCACAAACATTAATGATATTTTCAAAAAGTCCAATTTCTATTTATATTTTATTACTATTAATAATATGACAATATTCTAAGACATAGATCATTTACAATTTATTAGTATTAGTAATATGAGAAAATATTATGAGACTGTAAAAAGAGCTTCTGCATAAATCACATAAAAAAATCATTGTCGACGCGTTTCGAACCAACCAATGTGGTTCATCGTCAGGACAAGTTGAAGAAAGAGATCTGGCCTAGCAAGTTAAATAGACTGAGCAGAGACTCCAACGGCTACATAACAACTATATTTGACTTTAGGACCTAGGTCATAAATATATTAATAAATTTAATCTAATTATTATTTATATAATATTAAGTTAATAATATAATATTTAAATTTCTTGAGATAAGATAAATTAGGTTATATTAATAAATTAAATCTAATTATTATTTTTATAGAGTTCATAATATAATATTTTAATTAGGTATGATTAATATATGAGCTGATATTATTAAAGGAAATTTATTTGTTTAAATAAATCAATGGTTATTTAAAAATTGAATTAATAATTTAAGTCATATATATTATTAAATCTAGTCCTATTTTATAATACTAAGATAATAATATTATATTTCTAAGGAGGAAAGAGATTAGGGAATAAAAATTGACCGAAATATTAAAGAATATTAGCTTGAATAACAATATAATGGTTATTTAAATACCTTTTAAATTAAATATTGCTTGGAATAACTTCTTTAAAAGGAAATAATTTTAGTTATATAATATTAATATTCTTCTTAAGTATTATTATATATGTTTTATTTAAAAATTATTAAAATTTTAATTTATTTCAAGATATACTATATATCTATATAAGCTTAAAACTAGATCCAATAATACATCATAATTTAGATATACTAATTAACCTAATGAATAAAATAATAAACTACTAAAACCGGAAAAGGACCTATATCAGGGAAAAAATAAATTCGATTAATACCTAAAACGAAAAAAGTCATCAATAGATACTGGAGGAATCCAATAAAAAGAGGAGAACACAACGATGTCAACGAAAAATATACTTGAAATGACTAAACCAAACACACACAGATAAAGCACCTAGGATGACCAGAGGGGCGGGGCGGGGGGGAAGAAACCCTAAGACGACAGGGCAGGTATCCAACTTCTACTTACCTTCCAACCATCATCTCTGTTGAGATTGATGGGTCTTCGCTCAATTTCAATAGCTTCCCTTAACTTGTGATGATGGTACGGATCTACCCTCGCAATGACTTTGGCCTCCTCTATGCAAACATGATGCTTAGTCTTGTCCGCATGCTCTGCTAAAGCTGAGGATTTAGTTCTTCCATGTCTCAGGTCCGCTGCATGCTCACAAATTCTCTGGTGGATGGAGTGCCCTGTTTCCCCTATATAGGGTGTCCCACAAGAGCAAGGAATCAAATAAACACCCTTCATGTCTTTGGGGTTAACAGGATCCTTCACAGACCGAAGGGAATTACGAATGGTTTTGAGGGGCC
>APFE031482416.1:23601-34099 GCA_000404065.3 Pinus taeda
TAGAAATCAAACAAAAAGAAGGGAAACTAAAAAAGTGAAATGAAGGAGGAAATAATAAAATAAAGGCACCCAGGAAGAAAGGGTAGAGATCCAACAACTGTTAATTTTTATCCACCGTCTCTATTCAGCGTACTAGACATTCTCTCAATTTCAATGACCTCCCTAAACTTTTGGTGATGGAAATGATCAATCTTTGCAATGACCTGAGACTCTTTATACAAATGTGGTGTTTTGTCTTCTTAGCATGTTCTGCCGAAGTTGAGGAGTGAGTACTATAATGTTTGATGTTGGTTGCATGCACATGAATCCTTTGTTTTATGGAGCAATCAATTTTTCCAATGTAGGGGGGTCCCACAGGAACATGGGACTACATAAACACCTTTCATGTTTTGTGCTTCTTAATAATTCGAGCAATCTTGTGAGTGGTCCCTTGGATAAAGGGGAGTTGAATACTGATAATCAAATCTTTTGGCTCATTCCTTATCCTCAGACCTTTGTTCGTCTTTAAGAAAGATTTGAGATCTTGACGCTTATTATAATCATTATTTTCGAACAATTTATGGAGATTAGTTGTCTCATTATCTAGGTGACTTTCATCTCAAACCCTTAAAGCCTGAGTAGCATGGATAATGAAAAAACCAAATCTCCCTATGAGAAAACTTGGTGAGATAAAGAGAAAGAGAAAGAGAAGGAGAAAGATGATGGTTCTTTCTCGTTAAGATATTTCTCTCTATGAGTCTTCTTATGAAACACGTGGTGAGAGAAAGAACCATCATCTTTCTTAGAGACAAAAACATCAAGGAAAGGTAGACTACCATTGACTTCTGGCTCCAATGTAACCTTGATGGAACTGATTGACTATTAAGATGTTGAAAAAATAAATCTAACTTGTCACGCCCATGAGGCTTGATAATGAAGGTATGATCTACAAACCTCTTCCAAAGTTTAAGTCGGAATTGAGTTGAATCCAATGCCTTGGATTCAAAATCGTCCATGAACATCTTAACTACAATAGGGGAGAGTCGAGAACCCATTACAACTCTATTAGTATGTTCATAGAATTCACCTTCAAAGCTAAAAAATATTGAGATAAAGTAAATCTCAACCAACTTGGTTGTATCCAAATGAGTAATACCTACTAATTATTTTGTATTTTTTTTCTCATTTCTTATCATTCATAATTATTTGACTTAACATTATTCTTACTTACTTTATAAAAAAGTTATAATTGATATGAATTCATAAGAGTATTTTTCATATATATATACATACTAGAGTCATATTTCATAGATGATGGATTTTTTTCCATTTTTTGTTTTTATTAATTTATTTATTTTGATCCATTTTTCTATTGCTAAGATTATATATATATCGAGCCAAGAGACTCATTTTATAGCCCAGTGTGAAAGGGATGTGTAAGTATGTTTGTCTCTCTTAAAATAAAAATAAAATATTCTCCAAATAAAAAAGTAATGTCGAATATAATAAAGAAGAAAAAAAAAATGCTAAGCATATCTAATTAGTTGTCCATAAGACCTAATATAATTTCATGTAAAGTAATTAGAAGTAAAAAAAACATGTGAGTAAGATGTTTAAACCTTATACTTTACAAAAATATTTAACAAGTGATATTAATTTCATATATATCTAATATATAGAAAAAAAATGTTTAAAGAATATATTTTAGTGTTGTATATTATAATATGAATTAATATTGACATATACTTAAAAATATATTATCTGCTAATAAAATGGCTCAATTCACATGTTATGTAATCTCTATAACATTCAAAAATACAATTAAAAAAAAAAAAAAAAAATTACATATTGTTTTTTTATAAGTTCTCATCTAAATAAATTTGATCTCTCTCTCTGTAGTTTTGGGGCTAAGAACCCAGATTTTGGTCCAATTTTGTAATTCCAATGTAAAGATCGCATTTTGTGGGCGTGGAGCATGTGTAGTTGTTAAAGAGTCATAGGGTTGTCCACCCTTATTTTGATAATGTAATGTCGACTGTAGAAGATCTATAGTATAAACAGAGTCAACTCTAAGTAGTTTGATAGCAATAATCGATAATGTCTAAGAAATGAAGACATATACGAGATAGCTCTGAAGTGTAACTCTAAGTTTTGGGTTGTAGCATAGGTAGAGGCTCTGCAGCTGACTGCGCAGAGGCCTAGTAGTCTGAAGCTGAGTGCGCGGACCCCTGCAGTTGAGTGCGCAGGGCGAGTCGAGTCTGTAACCATCGGGAATCATTAATAAAGATAAGTTTTCTACCATTCTACGTATTTATTTCCTGTTGTGCATCTATTATATTTGGTATGAATTTCACTTCTAATGCTTATATGATGCGCAAATGTGTATAATTGTATTGGTTAAGTGAACGCAAGTAAGAACATTTGTTTATGCGAAGATAATTAAGATATGTCAATAAGATAAGTAAGATACTTAGCGTAGTTTAGGAGATATCACAGTTCATTGCCTTAGCAGCGTGAAAGGACTTCAACCCCTAGTTAGGGCTGCACAGAAGTTGATTGTAGCACTTCGCGAAGGTATTAAAGGGTAGAACAGAGCACGAAGCGACTTGCGTGAAGGCAGGTATAGTTGGAATAAACCAACATCACAACCATCTCAAGGGTGTGGAAACTTCATTCCAGCACCCCCCCATACTTCTTCAGGTGAGACTTCAGTCTACGCTCTGCGAGCTGATGCTGAAAGGGCCAGTAGTGTAGGGATTTGTTTGGCTAAATAACGTTGAACCTGGGTCACGCCCCCTCAAGACAAAAAATTGTTTTGTTTCCGGGACAGGAATCTGCATAGAGATGTGTGATGTCATATCATTGGAATCCAACTAAGAAATAAATCGAAGGTTGGTTGGACAAAAGAATTCACGAGTTTGCAGTGTAGGAAAACAAAAATCCACGACTGTCAAAAGAATAGTAGTTAGATAGCTACCCGTATACGGAGATCCATGAAATCTTTTTCGCGTCCTTCCCTACTAAGCTATACGAGTGGATCGCGAAGCTAGCAGATAGCCAAGGAAGGTGGAAACTTGACATTCCTATTGTGTGGACCCCAGAGCTAGTGCGAAGGTTGGAAGCATCAGAGGATAAGATCACGCGTGTCGTCAATCATTTGCTCGATCGCATTATAGGAGAATTTGTTACCGAGTTCACAGTTGACACCTCAGTTAGCTATAGCGAGGCAGAGCGACGCTTTTTCAAAGCACTGCGAGGTAAGTACGTAAAATATTTGAATACTTGGATTAAAATGTTGTTGTGCGAAAATCGGGTTATGCAGTTACCTTGATGTTCGGGTCTACACGAAGTGGAAGAATTTACAAAAACAAAGGAAATAAGGGTCTAGAGAATAGCCCCTTGATTTCACCTCCGCGAGGGGACGAGTAAGGGATTTCGAAGGTCTCTCTGTGAAGTGCTATTCATTTGATAAGAAAAGGAATTCTGGGAATACCACCTTTGCCCACACCACCACCAGCTTCACCTCCATCACCTCCAACTTCACCCGTACCACCTCCACAACCACTGCAATTCAATATGGCAAGCACAATGAAGTTTCCTTTGTTTAAAGGGTTGGGAAATGAGGATCCAGACCAATTCTGGTTCGTACTGAAGGTTGTATGGGAAGCTCAAGGTGTTACAGATGACCATATAAAGAAAGCAACACTGCTTAGCGCCCTGTAGGATCGCGTACTGACTTGGTATATTAAGTACTCCAACGATAACCCAAATGTGAGAGTAGCGAACATCAAAGCAGCATTGAATAGGGAATTTAGCAGGCCTAAATCTGAAGCACAGTCGATTATTGGATTCAAATAAATCACGATGCTACTAGGTGAGACGCCTTGGGAGTTAGATTAGAGGCTAAAATGTACGATTCGCGAAGCCAATATGAATCTGACAGATGGACAACATCGTGAGTGGTTTATAGTTTCGCTACTACCACACCTAAGGAGTGCGTTGTCACAGCAGAAGATAACAACTCATGCAAAGGCCCTAGAGATTGCAATGAGACTACATGAGACCCTGATGCAAGATCCTAATCTAGGAGTTCAACAGATCCACTCGCAACTGAATAATTTGTGCCTTGAGATGCAGAGTTTGAAACATGACATGATAGTTCGACGAGAAGTGCGCGAAGAACTATGGTGCATGAAATGTAAGAATCAGGGTCATGACAAAGACCATTGCCCGATCTTTACAAATTACCTTACAAGAGGAGGATCGATGCCTCTAAGGGCAGAAACTCAAGTAGGACCTAGTGCGACACTTGATTTGTGGTGCGCCATCTGTCAAGTAGCTGGAAAGCATGCCATGGATAACTGCCACTTGTTAAAGAAGTGTATGCAAACTCCGCAATAGTTGTTTTGCAACTTTTGTAGATCAGTGGGACATGACGAGCGTACTTGTAGGAGTTATGAATTCATGATGGATAGAACTCCCACCTATAGGGTTTAGGCCGAAATGTGGCCCTTGACCAAAATGCAGGGTTGGCACGAATAGGATTTTAGGGGTGCGGACAAGGCCAAGGTGGAAGAGGGCCTAGTAGAGGTCGCAAACATTTGATTTGCTACAATTGTGGAGGGTTGGGACACTATGCCTACGATTGCACTAATCCAACGCGTCCGTCGTGTAAGTATTAAACATTGTTCGATCATGAGACAGAAGATTGTCCTACGTTGATAGCTAAGATCCATGACAGAGGAGTGCTACTACCTCCCCCAACTCAAAACCTGTAGATGATGAGGTCTGAGTCACGCAAGGAAGATCCGATCATAAATATAGTGCTCCAAAGTGGAATCATGATAGGAGAGGACAAGGGGAAATAACTGGAAGATAGTACCTGGGTCCGCAAAACCTCATCGAAGGAAGTTGAGTTTGATTTGGAGCACGCTCGGGAAACCTTCATGGAAGCTAAGAAGAGCTTCATTGAGGCCTCCACTTCAAGAAGCAAAGATAATCCTGAGCTAGAGATGGACCCCTCCATGCTCATAACTCTCCTGGAAATATTTATGAAGTTACTACGCAACAATAAGGTTGTGAAAGGGTTACAGGAACTCATCAACAGATGTGCTGGGACCACCCGAGGAGAACCGCCCATAGTCCAGAAGATCAGAAAACATAAAACAAGGATGGGGCATGAAATGAGACCCACCACGCAAATCGAAGAATACGAGATGGATCAAGTCATTCTAGATTTGGGATCAGATGCGAATGTTCTACCAAAATAGACATGAGAGTGAATGGGGAGACCTATGCTACAATGGTCTCCAATTCAACTGAGAATGGTGAATCAGTAGAAAATCATACCCATGGGGCGATTGCAGGGAGTAACAGTGGATATTGAGGGAGCAAGCGCACTAACAGATTTTGAAGTAATAGAGATTGTTGATGACAGCAATCCCTACCCTGCGCTCTTGGGAATTGACTAGGCCACTAATATGAATGGGAAAATTAATCTGAAGAAGCGAAAGATGATCTTTGAGAAGAAATCACTGCGCCTAATTATACCCCTGGACCCTGTTGAAGGACCGTACTATACAGAGCCGGTTCGCGACTATGAGAGAAATGATGATCTAGACTGCATCTACAACATAACTGCGCAAGACCAAGACTGGGTGAATCCCACCACGGATGGGCAGATTACATGGGAGCGTGAGAGTTCCTGCACTTCAGATTCAAACGAAGAAGTGGAACGATGGCAGAATCGGTTACACAAGGTAACTACGCTGAATTGCAACATGATGAGTACTTGACTCGTTGGGCAAAAGTGCAACCGATGAAGGATTACATGAGTGCAACTGCCGCTAAGTTTCCATTTGAACATGTACTGACACAATTTGGATGTCTGAAGATCTTGATGAAAAATCGCAGTACACACTTCCTGAACGAGACAATCAACGCACTAACGGAGGAATTTCAGGTGTATCACCAGAAGAGAACACCTTATCACCCATAGGCTAACTGGACAATGGAGGCATTCAAAAAAGTGCTTGAAAACGCGCTGACGAAGGTATGCAATGCGTAGCGAAGTGATTGGGACCTATGCATACATGCAGTGTTATGGTCTCATCAAACGACATGCAAGAAACTGACGGGACAAACACCTTTTAGGCTTGTCTATGGAGTGAAAGTCGTAATTCCTATGGAATACATCGTGCCTAGCCTATGCATAGCAGTGCTCATAGGTGTGACAGATCGCGAAGCCCTGGAGGAGAGGCTCGCGCAGCTAGATGAGCTTGAAGAAGAACGAATTTTGGTTGGACTTCACCAACAAGTCCAAAAGCAGCGTGAAAAGGCATGGCACGACTGACACATCAAGTTGCGCACATTCAAGGTAAATGATCTGGTGTTGTTGTATGATAGTAAGTTTGATAAATTCCCAGGTAAGTTCAGGATGCATTGGTTAGGGCCATATATTATTAAGGAGATTACCAACGGAGATGTAGTATAGGAGATTACCAACGGAGATTAGAGAGACAATGGATTGTATTTCGAACTTGTTTTATAACAATCTCTGAATCGCCGAACACTTCTAAATATTGAACTTTCAAACCGATAGCTTTGTATAATCCTTGAATCAAGGCTTCATACTTCGTTGTATTATTCGTGCATTCAAATTCTAATCTACAAGAAAGCATCGTTTTTTCTCCCTCGAGACTGACTAAAATACACCCTACTCCTAATCCTTCACTAGATTTTGAACCGTCAAAATATAAATACCAAAATAAAGAATTATCAACATTTTTATTTACAAAATTCTCAGTAACATTAACACATCTAGATCGGTTAGTTTGTGAAATTTTTTTGATTTGTGATGTGAAATTGTTTACCGAGAAAGGAGATGGCTGGGCAATATAATTGCCAAAGAATGATTCAGAAGAATAGTTTCCCAAAATGTTATTGTTAAATGCAACTGGTTGATTCTCTTGTTCGAACTCTGTAACAGTATGTGTCGTGTGTTTCTCCCGATTGATTTTTATTTGATTCGGCTTCCCTTTGTAGGGCAGCCACATATGAGACCAATCGGTAGAAATATATCTGTGGAGCTTTTCAGACCAATCTCTGCTCGGGATTAAACCATAGAACTCAGGTATATCAACGATTAAGATATCAATTCTCTGAACCACTCGTGGATCAGCCGATAACCTGAGTGTAACAGAGTTTATTTCCCCTAAAACCTGGACTTTAGTTCTATCTAATTGCACAATGTGAGTTGAGGACTTCTGGGGTTCTATGTTCAGTTTAGAACAAACTGAAGCTGGCATTATATTGGATGATGCCCCAGAGTCAATCAAGCAGTTATGTAGATTTCGATTGTAGATTTCGTACGTTAAGAGAAAAGGAGGGGTATGGGAATTCAATCTGTCTCCAATTAGAATTGTATCAGTTGCCTCAACTCTACCAGAAGGTGGTTGTCCTGAATCACTTGCAGCTTTAGTACTAGGAAGAGGCGAAGAAGGAACTGCATTAAGTTCTTTGAGAAGCAATTTTTGTTGATGTTTTAATTTGCTGAGTTCAAACATGGTGATGTTTGCCTTAGTCTTTTTCATATCATCAACAATATTATAGTCCATTGAATCCGATACTACCAACGTCTTAGATGACGTAGGTATATTGGAGGATGACGGTTGATTTTGAGGTACTATTGCAGCTGTCTTTCTTGTGGGTACCTTTTCCTTTGTAGTATTAGTGTCTGCACTCCTTTTCTTTGAATTTGCCTGGACAAGTTCAGGAGTAATTTTGCTCCTAGTAGTCACAGGAAAGGCTTCTTGTTCAGCTTCGGTATTGGAGTTAGGCAATACGAAGTCCCAAATTCCATGGCATTCAACAACTTCCTCTTCTTTGAATTCATCGGATGGTGAAATTGTTTCTTCTTCTTCTTCTTCCTCAGGATCTGAATCTGCATAAGATATAACATGTGGAGGCTTGGACTCAGGTTTCTTAAAATTCCTATAAGGTTTCTTTGTTGAGGACTCTGCCACTTGCTTTTTTATTTCAACCATTTCATTTGACATGGTTTTGAGGACTTTTTGAAGGCCCTCCACATTGTATGGATCTTTGGTGATTTTCTTTTTTGAATCATCCTTGAAAGACACTTTTTTGGATTTCCGTTCCTCGAGAGTAGCTTTCTTTTCCAAAGCGATAACACATTTTTTGACAGCGAGGGCTTCTTTCATGTTTTCAGCCAATGTAGGTTTTTTAGCCCTATCTAAAAAAATGGCTATATTTGAGGGTAAGGCTGTAATGTACCCCTCGCTTCTAATTTGTTCACTTGGCTTGTCATCGGTAGGGATTTTGTTCAAGAGTTTGTTAAACCGGGAGTTAAACTCCTTAATTGGTTCTCTTGATTCGATCCTTAGATTGGAAAGGTTATTGATGAGTGTGGCCAAGGATCTATCATCGTCGTATTTGGTAAGAAACTGTTCCTGAAAGATATTCCAACTGGTGATGGATCCATAGGGTAAGGAAAAATACCAAGACCCTGCTGATCCTTGTAATGTGTAGGGGAAAAGTCTAACTACAAAATCTTCTTCTGTTACTCCTTTCAGATTAACTGACAACATGAAATTATTTATGTGTTCCTCAGCTAATGTTCCAGCATCTGGATTAAACTTTGGTAACCATTTCTCAGGATAATCAGGTAATGGATGTAAAGGCGCAGGCATAGTGACTGCACCAGGACTTCTCCATGGTGTCTGAGCCATTTTGGGAGTACCAACGATTGCCTGTGGTGTTCTAGGTGTTTGGGGAGGAGGTGGAAATGAAGACTGAAAAGACTGTGATGTTGAAGGTGAAGTCCCCTGGTGAACAATAATATGTAATGGTGAAATGGGTGTTTGACTTCGCACTGGAGATGATGAGATGGAAGATGATGGAGAAAAGGTTTCACTACCAGAACCTTCAGTGTTCTTTTTAATCCTTTTCCTTTGGGGTAAAGTAAACTCAGGTGGTTCAATACCGAGTTTTTCGCTTTGAAGTCTGGTAAGATGATGAGGTAGGCGGAATGGTGAAGTCTGACTGCCTTGTGATACTTCAGATCTAGGAGGTGAAATAGAGAATCCTTGAAGTTTCTGGATGATAGACTAAACTTCAGGGGACTCCGGACTTAAACGGTCTGAAGTATGATGGGGTTGAGCAGTAGTAGTTGATCCTTCCTCTTCTCGTCTGGATACTGGTATTTCAGAGTGCAAACGAGAGGTCCAAGGAGAGGTGGAGGGTGATTTACTCTGTGAATAGTCTGTAGGTTTTGACTTACTCACCATTCATAGTGGAAGCCCTCCTTCTAGTGCCAGAAATGTTGATGCCCCGAAAATCATTACATCAACATCGGGGGATAACCACCCGGTCCGGACCTTAATACAGCTCCTTTTCCGTTTGGGATGGTGGCTCCGACTGGATATAATGGGACCAGTTTCCCAATAGTGAATAAAAGGGGGTAAATGAGTGATTGGTTTTCTAATAAGTGATAATAAATGGAGGACTTATTCTATGAATGAAAAACATAAATCACTATTTTATCTCGAGAAGCTTCTATTCTTTAAGTGCAATGTTTAATAATCTATGTTAACTGATAGGCATATAGATGACACTATGCAATAAACAAAGACATTCATTTAAATGATAATTGCTTCGTTCAAATAGTTGAACGAAGTAATTGATAAAACGATATTACACTTCTCTTTTATATTATCGATACATGCATGATTGAAAGAATAGCAAACTGTAAACATCCAATAGTGGAAAGCATAAAGTTTACTGTTAAAACAAATTCATATATTCAATAATAGCATAAATAACCAAACAACAATTCACATAAAAGGAATAAATTCAGACATAGATAATAGTACCATATGAGCTGCGAATTATTCCCTACGCCAATCGCAATTTGAATTCCTTCTTCCGATTCAGAAATACTTTAAAATAAAGGCAATAGTGCACATTCATATCAAAGCTTCATTCTCAAAATTTGGAAAGATTTGGTCCAGTATTCATAAAAGAATATGCCTGAAGTACAGTAGTGCAACTTCAGGCTTAAGTCATATACAAAAACTTACGAGCCTTTCTAAATACATGAAAGGGTCTATAAATACTAAACTAAGCTAACAAACTACAAAATTAAAATGCTACTAAATTGGTATAATCCGATCTTAAAATATCTCTCCCACGGTGCTCTGGAAATTGGCAGCGATGATTCATTCTTCTGGCTATTTTCCCTTTGTCCTGAGTTAGCATATTGCCAGCATTGGCTCCACTTCTTGAGGGCAGTTGAGTCGAGAATTGATTTGAGCAGCATAGGTGGCATCATGTATATCGGGAATGATACACCCGATTGCATCCATCAGGCATTTGAGGGCGGCTCTGACTGTATGGTTTTACTAGGAACAACCAATAGGTGTCCCAAGTTAAACTTTTAATCCCTGAGATCAATCTCCCATTCTTTTCAAGCTCTTGGTTACATGACTGCTCCAATGTCTTG
>APFE031482416.1:34119-48079 GCA_000404065.3 Pinus taeda
CAATGTCTTGGCCGATAATAGTTTACCTGGTGTACATTGAGAAATCATGTTAGATAAATAGAGAGTATTATTGATCAAGTCAATTAAATTGCTCGTAGATAACTTGCATCGAGAAACAGCTCTCTCTGCGTTCATTAATTGGGACCATTCTGTGAATAGGATTTCCTTATGGGATTCTAAGATTTTGGGCAAGTTTGCTGCCTTTCTCTCATTAGAGTCCTGCCATGTAAGAAAATCTGTCAAAGTGTCTTCGGCTTGCTCTAAATCCTGCCTGGCATCCACTGACTTATCTATTATAGATGATGTTATGTCGCATAAAGGTTCAACTTGGGCAATTTCATGACATAACAATCTTATTTGTGTTATTAATGCCTTGTTAATTTGCATTGCCTCTGCTCTGAACTCAGCAGGTTGGGGAAGACTCTTAAACCTTTCTACTTGAGCTGATAATTGAGCAATTTGCTCATCTTTTGTCTTTGCCATCTGTTCATTCATCGCCTTCAACTTTGATAATGCCTCGAATAGTTCCTTCTGTTTCTGGATTGCTCCCGAATCGATCCTCTGCTTCTCTTCATGCAACTGTTTTTTTCGCTGGTTGTTTAATTGTTGCTGTGTGAACAGTTGTTGTTGTAGCTCTTCTGACTTCTGCTGCTCTTCCCATAGTTGCGCTTGTAATAAAGTGATCGCTTGATCTTTTTCCTTCAACAAATTACTTACCTCCAATGCCTTATCCATGGTGGCTGCCAAATAGGCACCGGCATATTGAGATAACTTGGTTAGGTCATCAGAGGGGTTGAATTCTTCCCTCCATACCACATTTGTTGTTATTGTTTGTTCAGGGAACAGAGAAGGTTGATCAATCCTTCTTCTCTTCCGTTGTCGCTTTATCACAACCCTGTGTTTTGGGCTATAGAAAACATCTAGTGGAGGAATGTCCTCCACTTGCAAAATAATTTGATTGGAAGGGTTATTCGGAATTATTTCTACTACTGTATTTGAGGGTGGACCGCTGGTTCCTTTGCTTGGAACCTCCTTTGATGATGTATCTTGTGTATCGGCAGCTTTGGATGTTTCGGCATCCGTTGAAGTCTCAAGATTGCCTATAATTGTATTGAATTGTTGCCATTCTTCAAGCAATCTTGGATCCACTTGAGTATCAACATTCATTTCTTTGCTGCTCGAATTTAGTAAGCTTGGCTTGATCTAGGGCATTATAGATGACTTTCTTCGGGTCGAAACGTCTATTAGGAAGAGTGGAGAGACTTAAGACGTTCATTTTTTCTGCCTCTTTCTCTGCATGTTTATAATCATGCAGAGTATAGACGCCACACCTAAGAGGAAAAGGAGGCCAAACTTGCTTCTTTGAATTTCTAAGAGTTTTTGTGGCTGACGCAGTTGTAAGCTGATATGCTATTTCGCGAGCTAATAGCTTGTCTGGTATGTACAAGGGGAGGACATGACGTCTGGCCTGACTGCCAAAAACTCTTACATAGGTGAATTTTTCTTCTCCAAACTAGGTTCCTAGGGCTGTCAAGTCAATCTCAGCCTGAGAGGAGATTTTAGGGGCAGGGTTATCAAAAATTGCATAGTAAAGAGGTAGCATGAATCCATTGCATACTTGGTATAAATGGTGTTTATAATGAGCTTTCCATAGTTTCTAGTGGTAGACATGAATAGGCAGGGTCTTGTGGAGTCCATCTCCACCCTAACACAGGAAACTCGGAATTGAAATAGAGGGTATCCAGAATGTAGGCACTAAAATAAAATGGAGGGATGAACCTATCGGTAACACGGGATTTGTTCCTGAATTCAAGAATAGTCGTAGCCAACTTATCCGATAATATAGTCCCCCAATCCATTATCTCACTATTACATGCCGCTTCCATCAAAGGAACCATCTCTATGGAAAATTTGGAAGAATCATGCAATCCCCACAACCGACACATCATGACTCCAGCATAACAATAAGGAGAGCAGAAGGAGTCAATGGAGTACTTACCCGAAGACTCATGTTTGTGTTTCACCGGGTTCTGTCTCCATTCTCGTATAGGTGCTGACTCGGTCTCATTCTCATCTCGAAACTTCTCCAGAAATGCTTTATTGTATTTCTTCTCTGGTTCGGGCAAGTGGTACATTTGTCTGAAATCGTTGGGCTGGAATGAACCAAATACTCTTCCATCAACAGTGCAGAATGTTCTGTCCGTGATTGGAATTTCCTCAATTGCCCATCTCACCACATCCGTATATGGGAGAATTTTCTCTCGATCTGCTATCCTATGTAGGTAGGAATCAGCCAAATCTTTTAAAGTAGCATCAGATTTCCGGCTTGAACCTGCTGAAGCTTGTACCGATGTTTGCTGAGGGTCCTCAGCTTCTACCAAGTTGTAAATACTTTGCCAAGTAGTGCTGCCAAGGCCGAGACATGTGGTATCTGAGATTAATCCCTTCTTGCTTGGTCCCGGATCGGTGGCATGTTGTCCTATTACCATAGGAGCCGAAAGCGTTCCAGACTTCTTAGGTTTCTTTCCCATCGTTAATGCGTAAAAACTTTGCGCAAGAGAAAAATAAACGTAATGCAGAGAATAGATGGCTAAAACCAAGTATGAGGAAATTGCGTCAATCAATGAGTAATGGAGGATTTATCATAAGGCTCCCGCGGATGCAATCTCTGAAAGGATTTAGGCATGACTTCTCATTAATTGGCCGTTAAAACCCATCAATCATTTAATTGCTCATTATATCCTTTATTTGCCGAATAATGGTTTAAGCGTGGATTTGATTTTTTGGCGGTTGGACGCGAGCGAATCTCTATCAGGAAGAGAAAAGGATTTCAATGATAATTAATATATAATATAGTGAAATCATATTGATCCTTTTCGAAAGTCACGTTTTGGGCTCATCGCAATCAGAAATCGGAGGAAGGTTTGGGCATTTTATTTAAGTCTTATGGAATCCCCAATCGCCGATAGCGATATCACTTGACTCGCATTGGGAGATTGAACGAGGAGAGTTTGTTATGTTCACGTTGCATTCCCCGACCGCCGATTGCGATATCGTGTCGGAGCAAAGGGGAGGGGCCTTTTATTATTTGTTTTCCCGATATCCATTGGCTATTTTGCTTTTATTACATCGGGGAAAATCAATGGGTCATGGTTTATGTATCCTTTGTTGTTGCGATATGCGATCTTGCGATCGCTTTATCGCAATAATAAAGGATTATTCGTTTTGATTTATTTCAAAAGGTTTAAAGTTGTTTTGTTTATTTCCAAACCTTTAGAAGAGTGATGGATTAATACCAATTTAATCTAAAAGGGACCCATTTCAATTTATAATTTTCTAAAGTAAAATAAATTGAAATGGGGGGTTGTTGTATAGCACAACAGGTCACTGGCAGTAGAAACTGTGCAATTCAGCTATCGGGAGGTTGGCAGCAAAAACTGCACAATTCCCGGAGGGAACTAGCAGTCTGCTGCTGGGAGATGTTGGCAAGAGAAATTGCACGGATGTTGGGAGGTCGACCTACTGATTTGAGCAGCAGAGGGCTTGCTCATGAAAACTGTGCAATTTTATGCAAGAAGAACCGGTCGACTATTGGGAGGGCTGGCTAGAAAAATTGTGCAATTTCCTGAGAGAGACAGGGACGGGCACTAGTTGTCTGTCTGGTCTATCTGCGCAATTTTCTCAGTCAACAGAGTGGGCAATGCTTGCAGCTTCTGTGCAATTTTTCAGGGGAGTTAGTCCTGGGGTGGCTGCCGAGTGAAACTCTTCGATTGAGCAACATGGATATTGATTGATTTGCTTGCGGGTAGTGCAACTCGAAATGAATTGCTTGGTGCTCCTGCGCTGTTCTAGGTGACAATTGATCAAGTTGATGGTGGGGTGATGGTCTGGCTGTCAAAGGGGAGTTCAGTCATCAAAACTTCAGCAAAATGACTAAGTGTGTGAACGAGGATGAGACAAATCAAACCATACAGACACATATGTACCACATGATCGACTGATGGTGTAGGCGACAAGCGCAACACTTGTGACTGATCGTTGGTTAACCGTGATGACGCTTGTGCAACAGTGAATGTGATTCTATGTGTGAGTGCGACAAATGTTTTCATAGTGAACACAACAAGTACACACAAAGCGAAGACTTTGTCAATGTACAAGACTTAGTGAAATGAACAAGCAAGGCGAATGTGAAGACTCGCGCGAGCTCACGAGGTGAACCCGAGTGTGTGCAGTCATCAAGTGAAACTCTCAAGGGAGGCTCTGAAATTGGGTGCAGGCCAAAATTTTGGAGGGTGGTTGTAGCCGCTACAACATTACTAGAGAACACTCAACTATTTTGGTCTGAAATAATGTCTACTCTCCCATTGTAACATTGTACCAAAGATGGTTTGGGCTTGAATCCCTCACAAGATGGCTCAAGGAAATGGAGGGTAAAGGTGATTATTTAGTTTGGATTTGTTGTTATGATTTGTTCATTATTTGTTTGATGTATTTTTTGCATGGCCACTTTCAATTTGAATCTGGAGTCAGCTCTTATCTGCTCACATGACAATGGTGAGAAAAAAGAGGACAAAAAGTTGTAGATCCATGTGGCCTACTAGAAATGTCCTGATTTAATCATCATGATCTTGGAGGTTATAGAAGTGTTTGGCATCATCGTGTTGCAAGATCGCATCCTCTACAAAGGTTACTTCATGGTTGTTCCTTTATATGGATGTCAACCATTAGGTGATGTCTGCGTGATCAAGTTATAATTTAGTGAAAGCGTTAAGTTGGACCAAAGATAGAGTTTTTTTATTAGGAATTTATTTAGTTAGTAGTGAAGCATGTGTTACGGAGGAGAATATGTTGAAGAGATCAACGAATAAAGATTGAGATAAATAATCATTAAGGGGAAGCGTTGGAGTATGTAATCCTATTTGTCTTAGGTGTGACCATATTTGTGTTTGTTTATATCATTGGTCATTATTAGGTATATTTCATCTCTATGAGAAGGATTCTATTCGTAGTCTCTAGGAGATTGTTAGGCCCATTTGGTTTTGGCAAATTCTTTCTAACTGGATGCTTCCTAGACTAATATGTAGTTGAGATATTCTCTCAAGTGAGTGATTACATGTCCATGATAGTTTTTCTATCATAAGACAATATTTTTGTATTTATATTTGTACTATTACATTGTTTAATCAAATTCTCCACACAATTTTTGGTCTGTAATAAGATCTACTCCCCCGTTTTAACATAAAATGCCAATAGAAAAGTTAAAGTGTTAAACTTTCATCCATCATCAACAAAAAGTAAAATTTGTAAAATGTAAAACTTTATCCATTTCCCTGATGGATTTACGAAGTGCCAACGGATTTACCAAACTTCCAATACATAATTCAAAGTTTCAATGGCTTCATAAGGGGTCAACAAAATTTACAATTTGTTCAATGATATTTACCAAACTTCAAATACATAACTCAAAGTTTCAATGGCTTCATAAAGGGTCAACAAATTTATAATTTATTCATTGTAAAATTTTATTTATTTTTTTTATCACCAATAACTCTATCAAAATTTAACAAAAAAATTGAAATTTTACTTTATAAATACTTGATCCATTTCCCTAATTATCAATATTAATCAATCTTTAACAGAAACCAAAATTTTCCCACTGCAAATAAATTCACCTTTGGCTCAATTCAATGATAATACAACTTCTTCCATGGCCACGAAAAAGAATTACCCATGCATTGTAACCAATTTGGGAATTAGTTTTGCTAACTCTAGAAGGAATTAAACTCTCTAATTATTTAAATTTATAATAAACACCCCTCTTGAACGATTTGTTAAAATTTTAGTAACGAATAAATTCTTTGATCCCACAAATCTATAAAAATAAATAAAAAATAATGTTACTACAAAAATAAAGATAAATAAAAAATAATGACAAATACTAATTATTATTTTTTATTTTTTTAGATTTTTTGAATTTGGATAAAATTTATTATTTTTTTAAATAATTTCAATTTAATTTTATATTAAAATGGATTGGACACCCTTAATCATGCACATTACAAATTGTGCAATGTTAACATATTATAAAATGAACATACTCATTTGAAATAAAATAAATAAAAATAAAAATTTTATTTTCTTAGGCACATTCACTTTATATAAACTAGCCTAAATCCATTTTAACTCCAAATCTACCATGTATCTCTTTCCACTCATTTTTATTTTTATGTAATTTGAACTAGTATTTTTATATTAATTTTACTAAGTCAAAATGTTTTATTTTATTTTTATATAATTTTACCAAGTCAAAATGTTTAAGAGGACATTACATTACATACTAGACTGGAAAGTGCTTGCACAACAATTAAATTGAGTTATATGAAAATTGTAATCAATTTTAATTTCATATATAGATATTTGAAATACACAATACTCCTTCACTCCAAACCGCTTGAGGAAAGGTTGAAATACCTTTATTTCCATCTCACTCCTAATAGTTATAGTAATGTGGATTGGCTCTAGCTCATAGCCAAGATTGAAAATTGCCTAAAAAGCTGGTATTTCCGTTGGCTTTCTGGTGTAGGTCGACTTGTGCTTATAAAATTGGTAAGCTATTATTGTCAATTGGATGGCCATGACTTGGATCCCTAAATATGTTATAGAAAATTGTAGACTTTGCTCATATTTTCTTTGGTATAGGAATCAGGATCACAGGGCTCTCCCTTGGGTCAAGTAGGGTAAAGTTAAAATGCCCAAATTCTTAAGGGGGTGGGGCCTAAAGAACTTATTTTTTTTTCCAAGCGTTTGGCAGCCAAGTGTGGTTGTAGGATAATCTCCTCTCAAAATATTTGGACTTCTATCGTCACCCAAAAATATATAGCTCCAAGCTCATTGGAATAGTGGATTCACCGAGAGGACAAGTTATGGGCCAATATCTCCATGATATGGAAGGTGGTCTTAAATTCCTTTGAATTCATTAGCAATGGATTAGCCTAGAAAGTTGGTCAAGGAGACAAGGTTTGGATTGGTCTCGACCCTTGGCCAAGAAGTGAGCAAAGGCACATTCTCCCTCCTTTAATTCAAACACCTGCAAGACAATGGCCTCTCTATGTTTTCCCAAATCACAAATCCTGCCACCACTTCTATTTGGAGCCAAGGATGGCTTTCTGTTGGGGATCTAAACTTGCACGAGGACTTTTGCATGGCATGGACCACTTATACAAGTGCTCTTTATGTTGGCCATATGTCAGTCTAATTGATAGGGTTGACGAACTTGTTTGAAGCCAATCCCCTTTTGGTGTTTACACACCTACGTTGGGATATATTTCTCTTATGTCTCCCAGAGAAGATGTTGTCACCAACTGGTGGTAGAAGGTAGTTTAGAAGGCCCATTTCCCAACAAAAATCTAAGCTCTCCATGTGGTGTCTGATGGAAAACAAAACACCAACTTGGGACATCCTTCAGAACAGATATATGGTAGGGCCTAGATGGTGCTCCTTGTGCAAGAATGTTGAAGAATCACCCAAGCATATATTCATTACTTTTCCTTATTTCCTATAGGTTTAGCACATAAGTAAATAGGTACCAGGCCACCTAGGGGAATGGGCAGGGGAGAATCTGCAAGGGGGTTGGAGAAATTGGCTCATCAATCGGGCATGTCGAGCATTCAAAACCCTACCCCTCATTCTATGTTGGGGTTTATGGTTGGCCCACAATAGAGCCTTATTCCATGATAAACCTTCAATTGTTAATCACTCAATGACCGAAGTCATGACCATTTTAACTCATTTACCTCATGAAAAAGGGGTCACTTCCCCCATAATTGTTATTGTTAAAAATCCCAATCATTCTTTTCCCCGGGCTTTCTTCGATGGTGCATCAAGCAATTATGGCCATAGCAATGGTGGGATTTTTCCCTCTTCCTTTCTATCTCACACTCTTTTAGAGTTAAATGGGGCTTTTCCCAAGTACTAATATCAAAGCTAAATTATTAGCCTGCAAGAATTTGCTTCTCTTCACCTTAGCTAAAGGCCACACTCACATCCAACTCTTTGGGGACTCCATGTTAACCATCAATTGGTTAAATGACACACAATTTTGTAGCAACATTTCTCTCATGCCTATCCTTGAAGAAACTAAGAGGTTGATAAGCTCATTTGCCTATTTCACTTGTTCTCACTTATACAGGGAAAGGAATTGAGATGTTAATCACCTTTCCAAGGAAGGCTTGATAATGGCAACATGGGAGGTATCAAAACTGCACTATGACATCATCACCTTAGTTTTGACTCACAGACCCATTTTGCATCTTCACATAGGGGTTGAATAATCCAATTCCAAGTATTAGTTGTATTTATGTTTTAATCATTTTTAAAGATGGCTACAACACTTGAATTGTTTCACTCCATGCAGACATCTGTTATTTTCTCCTTATATGGGTTGAATAATTCAACTCCAAGTATTAGTTGTATTTATGTTTTGATCATTTTTAAAGATGGCTACAACACTTTTGACTGTTTTACTCCAGACATACTCCATTATTTTCTCCTTATATCAAAGACAATTTTGTCCCTTTTTTTTTTGTCCAAAGAGATTATAGATCCCACTTCAACTATGTTTCTTTCCACAAATGCACCTAGTTTATGCATCAAAATATAATTATCATTATCTCATAAATAAAATTACTATTTTTTTCAAAAAAATCCCAGAAATAACTTTACACTTCCACATTAATTTAAAATTATTTATATTTTAAAAAATAAATTGTAACTTCAAAATATATATAATATCCATAAAATTCTCTTAAAAAAATATTTACTGGCTTTTACAATATTTTAACACGTATATTAATAATAAAAACTATTTTATCTGCATTAATAACCTGTTATAATAATTATAACACTTAACATTACATTAAAAAGAAGAACATGAGTTAGGGTGCTACACTTGTTAGCATAAGTATGATATATAAAAAGTATTGCTAGACGTGGAGAGAACAAGCAAACAGATAAGGCTACAGATGTATATTTTTAATTAATTAGTATAACAGGGAAAAAAAAAATTACAGTTTCACATAAATCGTTATTTTATACAATTAATTATAAAAAACATTAAAATATAATCTTTCAAAATATTATTAATTATATTATATTTTTAAATTTATTAATCATAAAAATGAGATAGTTATAAATAAACCTACAACTAAAATTAAAATTAAAGAAACTTAAAATATAAAAAACTTAAGTATTAAAATACATTATTATATAGATTAAATAACTCATCAATAAAAGAAGCCATAAAAATTAACAAAAATGACATAAATTTTAAATTTTATGTGTCACTATGACAGTTCTAAAAATATTTGTTCGACCGAGTTAATGAAAATAAATTTATTAAATTTATTTTATAGTAATGGAAATTCTGGTTATCTTTTAATAAAATCTTGCAGAAATTTTTCTAACTCCAAATTATAGTTTTCAAATTTCAATATTTTGGGTGCTTCAGAAGTTTTTGATAGTGCTGAATCTGTTTTCACTATCAAAAACATAATTCAAACACTGCTTTGCAAGATTTTTTAAAAACAATTTGCCCAAATTCCAACAACTTTTACCCATCCAAATAATTTCTCCGCTTCCATAAACAACTCCATTTATAAATAATTAAATAACTCCCTTTTACCCATCCAAACAATTCCTCAGCTTTCAGCTTCCATAAACAACTCCCTTTATAAATACTGAAATAATAAATCTCATTATCATCCATTATTATAACATGAAAAATCAAAATTTTAATCCCTGTGAAGTGCATTTTGTTTGTTCGAATATCTTGAGACTGCTCCTCAGATTTCTTGTCCACACACGAGATAAGTTTAGGAAGATGAAAGATGCTGAGGTTCAGATTTCTATTATCTTCATAGCTATTACAGCTATGCAGAAAAGGCCTGACACATCAAATTCTGCGTGTCCACACAGAAAACCCATGTGATTTCTACCTCAGAAGTGCTGCCATTCTTGTGTTTTCTCGGAGCTTTTTATCTATGAACAGTGACAGCCCTGCGATCCAAGAACACAACTACCACAGTGATGTCATCGTGAACGTCTCTCATTGCCGCTCTGTCCACATTCTGCTTCAAGTCTTCATAGTTGATGAAGCCTCGCATTTTTGCAGCCTTGTCAAGAGCACCTCGAACTAACCGCCTGGCTATTCCCTGGTTATTGCAACCAATAACAGAAAATTGAGAATGGGTATAACTGATTGATCACAGTCTAAATTGAGAATGGGTATAACTGATTGATCACAGTCTAATTGTCTGAGCATTTCTTAATCAATTTTGTCCAAAAATTTGTTGGAATTTTATGAGATCGAAATGAGTTATTTTTAATGAGATTTTTTTAGATTTTCTGGTGCTTGAATTTGGAGGGAAAATTTAAAGTGAAATTTTGATTTGTGTTATTTATACTGGTTTTTCATAGTACAGTCCTCTGAGATTTTTTAGATTTTCTGGTGTGTGAATCTAGAGGGAAAATTTGAGGTGAAATCTTGATTTGTGTTATTTAAACTGGTTTTTCATCTTAAATATGGATTCAGTCCCCTGAAAATCCTAGGTTCAGCCCCTGAAAAACACTAAAACACTTGATTGTGCAAGAGTTACCCATCAAACTTGTGATTTCAATAAATTCAGGCTAGATTTTAAAGAAGTTAGACTAAAAAACTTTAAAAAAATTGATCAAAAATCAATTTAAATATTAAATTTATTTACATTTAAAAAGATTCTTTCGTAATAACCATCGGCCCAGATGCGAAAATAATAAAAAATTGGACTACATTTGATTTCACCTGAATCCCCAAGTTTATAATATTTCCAAAAATTATATCATCAAATTGGAAAAAAAAAAAAACAAACAAAAGAACATAAGTTAAACGGTTTCACTGGTTCTTTACAGGTTCCCTAATTCATGGATTTGTGAACAAAACCAAATCTTTTAGGTTTTTGGGGTAAGTTTCGATTAATTTAGTATGAGCCACAACTGTTATCACAATTTTTTAAAAAAGAATTGTTGACAGATCATGTTAGTCCACTCATTCATTACAGTTTTGTTTTCCAGCTCATCTATACATACCTTGGCAGGATAACTGTGCACGATCTCTGCGGCTTCGTTGTCAGAGAAATGCTCCCAGAGGCCATCCGATGCAAATATTATGAATTCATAATCTTCCTGGATTTCTCGCCGATGAACATAAGGCTCTGCTGATAAAAAGGTTTTCTCTTTGGACTCTCCATATATCAAATTCCGGTTTCTGTTAAGCCACGGCTTTTTCAAGTATAAATTTCCAATGGACCTCGAAACCTGATCACCATCATTCAAGCAGATTCATGCCAGTAAATTTAATCAGTGCATTATTAATCAAAATAAGCAGGTTACTCTTCAATAACATTATTTTAGGTGAATTGAGCATTTTACAGATTTTGGAATTTAACGGAAAGAAACAAAGTCAAGACTTCACCCTTGTTTATCAGATTTTGGGATATTCATGGAATTTATAATCTAGATAAGTTTAGAAATATGAATCTGTTAATAGGAATTGATATTTTTGATACTCCTGGAATTTATAATCTAGATAAGTTCAGAAATATGAATCTGTTAATAGGAACTGATATTTTGAACAAGTTAATAGATAAACTGATATTTTGAATAAGTTAATAGATAAACGATTAATGAAATAAATTGTAGTTGGGAAAAATAATTGTTATTCTTCCTATTTTCCATTTAAAAACTTAGTTTTCATTCAAATTCTAACTAGTGACATATGGAATAACATATTACAATAAATTCAAACTATTTTAAGCTTTGTCATTAAATAAATTTAACCCTAAAAAATATCTTACCAGTGCCTAGAAAATAGGGTAGAATAGAGGGTTAAGAAAACAAATACCTCTATTATGCCTTTAACCAACCAAGAATTGTCCTTGAAAACTACTATATTGGGATCATCTGGATGGAGTGCTTGAAGCTCTCTGCGAATCTCCTCCATGGCTGCACTGTGATCTTTGGTCAATCGTTCTGCCTTTATTGATTTGTCCCCGGTAGTAATTCCTAAAACAGCTCTGCAGTTTCCAACGTTTGCCACAAAAAGCATTTTGCTGGTTATATAACCCACCGCGCAACAAGAACCAGCGCTACACAGGTTTGGTTCTCTTTCCACACTCTGGCTGGCCAATCTCAAAAATCCTTCTTCTGCACCTTTGATCGATCGATCAAGGATCTCTGCGGACATGTCTCCAGCTTCTGATGCCATCTCTGTAAATGGAACAGTTAACATTATGCGAGAGAATTTTAATTGGTGTGAGCAGTTATAATGGCAAAGTAAAATATTGTCACCAAAATTATACAAAATTTCATTAAATTTAAATACCAAATGAGATAATTTAATTCCCCTAAAAATCAAAACTTTAAAAATCGGAATTAAGCTTTAGTATACCAGAAATGTAAATTACACAGATTTCTGTTATTGTTTCCAAAAAAATTATTAATTCAAGTCTTCCAACGTCCTCTGTAAACAATAAAAACGAAATATTCTGAATCTTTTTCAGGGCACCTTCAATGGGTCGGCCTTGCATTTTGCTGAAGGACCGATATGTACAATTGGTTTGAACCAGAAAATTGTTACAACTACCCAGAAGAAATTATTCCACAAAGAAACTAATGATTTTCAGAAAAATTCATATAGAAACATAAATTTGAGACCTGAAGAATTTAAATAATGAACGAGGATGACAAGGGATCACAAGGTCAAGACTCTGAACAATTGAGAATCAGAAATCTGAAGTTACCTTCAATATCCTTGAGGAGATGATCCTTGAGATACATTGATGCACCAGTGCCGCCATGGCCGTCATAAACCCCAACAAAAGTACCCCAATTCGCATTCACCACCTCGCTCTGGTCTTCTATGGGTTCGTTTGCTCGCGCTATTGCTACTGAATACTTTCCATATCGATGCGATGCCAACTCCTGAGAATCAACGCTCTTGTCAGTAGTTCCACCGCGAAACAAGCAACCTCTGAACATCGCCATTATACAGAGAGTATTATTGTTTTCAAAGGGCTCCGAAATTTCTACGTGAGAAATGAGAGAAGTTATTTGAGTTGCAGTGCTTTACAGATACACTTGTATATATAGAATTTCTGGAGAAGCAAAAATTCTTGTTCACTATTACACTATATATAAGTATTTTATAGACTTGAATCCATACAACTTGAGAATAGTTTCTGCAGACTTGGATCTACAAGATTTGAGAAAACAGCATGGAGATTTCACAATTTGGGAAAACGCCACAAACAAATTATTCACCAACCCCAACCCACTTGATTTAAAATCCTTGGTTCAAAATGTATATATATAACTATTTTTTTTTTAAGTTTGATTTTGGGCTGGCTCTAAATGGTAGTTCAGTACTTTTCTAGATACTCATCTCCTCATTGCCAGGTACCTTCACACAGCCCATATTCTTTGCTTCAAGCTCTGGTTCCCATAAGCTTGGAATATTGAAATAATGAACATGGATGAAAGTCGTACAGTATAGTTGTAGATTGCTGAACACTTGGAAGTCACAAGTTTTCCTTACAGCTTGTGATTGTGGGAAAAAGGGCATGACAGCTATAAAGTATCACAGTAAGGCTGGAATTTGGTTGGCACTGGAATTCCTTTATGTTTTAACTGTTTTATTGGTATTGAGAGAAACATGAGGTTTTGGCAAAAATTTTAATATATTACTGAAATTTGGTGAGTGGTGCGTTAAATCCAACCTCAAACGTGTCAAAGTCAATCACAATGAGTATTCAAATAGCATGAATAAATTGAAAGTTATAGAAACTCTTGGCATATCACCACATAAATTCCATGTTACAGCAATGCAAAATAGTAATGTTGACATCTAAATTTTAAATGATTTCAATAA
>APFE031482416.1:62050-81638 GCA_000404065.3 Pinus taeda
AAAAAATGTTTAAAGAATATATTTTAGTGTTGTATATTATAATTGAATTAATATTGACATATACTTAAAAATATATTATCTGCTAATAAAATGGCTCAATTCACATGTTATGTAATCTCTATAACATTCAAAAAAAAAAAAAAAAAATTACACATTATTTTTTGATAAGTTCTCATCTAAATAAATTTGATCTCTCTCTCTCTGTAGTTTTGGGTCTAAGAGCCCAGATTTTGGTCTAATTTTGTAATTCCAATGTAAAGATCGCATTTTGTGGGCATGGATCATGTGTAGTTGTTAAAGAATCATAGGGTGGTCTGCCCTTATTTTGATAATGTAATGTCGACTGTAGAATATCTACCCATGGTCCGCGAACCATGGGTTGTATAAATAGAGCTAAGCTCTAAGTAGTTTGATAGCAATAATCGATAATGTCTAAGCAATGAAGATGTATACAAGATAGCTCTGAAGTGTAAGTCTAAGTTTTGGGTTGTAGCATAGGTAGAGGCTCTGCAACTGACTACGCAGAGGCCTAGTAGTCTGAAGCTGAGTGCGCGGAACCCTGCAGCTGAGTGCGCAGGGTGAGTCGAGTCTGTAACCATCGAGAATCATTAATAAAGAGAAGTTTTCTATCATTTTGCGTATTTATTTCTTGTTGTGCATCTATTATATTGGGTATGAATTTCACTTCTAATGCTTATATGATGCGCGAATGTATATAATTGTATTGGTTAAGTGAAACGCAAGTAATAACATTTGTTTATGCAAAGATAATTAATATTTGTCAATAAGATAAGTAAGATACTTAGCGTAATTTAGGAGATATCACAGTTCATTGCCTTAGCAGTGCGAAAGGACTTCAGCCCCTAGTTAGGGCTGTGCAAAAGTCGATTGTAGCACTTTGTGAAGGTACTAAAGGGTAGAACAAAGCACGAAGCGACCTGCGCGAAGGTAGGTATAGTTGGAATAAATGGCATCACAACCATCTCAAGGGTGTGGAAACTTCATTCCAGCACCCCCCCATACTGCTTCGGGTGATACTTCAGTCTACGCTCCGTGGGCTGATGCCGAAAGGGCCAGTAGTGTAGGGATTTGTTTGGCTAAATAGCGTTGAACCTGGGTTAAGCCCCCTCAAGACAAAAAATGGTTTTGTTTCCGGGACAGGAATCTGCATAGATATGTGTGATGTCGTATCACTGGAATCCAACTAAGAAATGAATCGAAGGCTGGTTGGAAAAAAGAATTCACGAGTCCGCAGCGTAGGAAAACAGAAACCCGCAACTGTCAAAAGAATAGTAGTTAGATAGCTACCTATATACGGAGATCCATGAAATATTTTTCACGTGCTTCCCTACTAAGCTATACGAGTGGATCGTGAAGCTAGCAGATAGCCAAGGAAGGTGGAAACTTGACGGTCCTATTGTGTGGACCTCGGAGCTAGTGTGAAGGTTGGAAACATCAGAGGATAAGATCGCACGTGTCGTCAATCATTGGCTCGATCGCATTATAAGAGGATTTGTTACTGAGTTCGTGGTTGACACCTCAGTCATCTATAGCGAGGCAGAGCGACACTTTTTCAAAGGACTGCGAGGTAAGTACGTAAAATATTTGAATACTTGGATTAAAATGTTGTTGTGCGAAAAGCGGGTTATGTAGTTACCTTGATGTTCGGGTCTACACGAAGCGGAAGAATTTACAGAAACGAAGGAAATAAGGGTCTAGAGCATAGCCCCTTGATTTCACCTCCGTGAGGGGACGAGTAAGGGATCGCGAAGGTCTCTCTGTGAAGTGCTATTCATCTTATAAGAAAAGGAATTCCGGGAATACCACCTCTGCCCACACCACCACCAGCTTAACCTCCATCACCTCCAACTTCACCTATACCACCTCCACCACCACCGCGATTCAATTTGGCGAGCACAGTGAAGTTTCCTTTGTTCAAAGGCTTGGGAAATGAGGATCCGGACCAATTCTGGTTCGTAGTGAAGGTTGTATGGGAAGCTCAAGGTGTTACAGATGACCATATAAAGAAAGCAACACTGGTTAGTGCCCTGCAGGATCGCGTGCTGACTTAGTATATTAAGTACTCCAACGATAACCCAAATGTGAGAGTAGCTAACATCAAAGCAGCACTGAATAGGGAATTTAGCAGGCCTAAATCTGAAGCACAGTCGATTATTGGATTCAAAGAGATCACGATGCTACTAGGTGATATGCCTTGGGAGTCAGATCATAGGCTGAAATGTATGATTCACGAAGCCAATATGAATTTGATGGATGGACAACATCGCGAGTGATTTGTAGCTTCGCTACTACCACACCTAAGGAGTGCGTTGTCACAACAGAAGATAACAACTCATGCAGAGGCCCTAGAGATTGCAATGAGACTACATGAGACCCTGATGCAAGATCCTAATCTAGGAGTTCAGTAGATCCACGCGCAACTGAAGAATTTGTGCCTTGAGATGCAGAGTTTGAAACAGGACATGATAGTTCGACAAGAAGTGCGCGAAGAAGTATGGTGCATGAAATGTAAGAATCAGGGTCATGACAAAGACCATTTCCCGGTCTTTACAAATTACCTTGCAAGATGAGGACCGATGCCTCTAAGGGTAGAAACTCAAGTAGGACCTAGCGCGACACTTGATTTGTGGTGCGCCATTTGTCAATTAGTCGGAAAGCATGCCACAAATAACTGCCGCTTGTTACAAAAGTATATGCAAACTCTGCAATAGTTGTTCTGTAACTTTTGTAGATCGGTGGGACATGACGAGCATACTTGTAGGAGTTATGAATTGATGATGGATAGAACTCCCACCTACAGGGTTCAGGTCGAAACATGGCCCTTGACCAAAATGCAGGGTTGGCACGAATAGGATTTTAGGGGCACGGACAAGGCTAAGGTGGAGGAGGGCCTGGTAGAGGTCGGACATTTGATTTGCTACAATTGTGGAGGGTCGAGACACTATGCCTGCGATTGCACTAATCCAACGTGTCCATCGTGCAAGTATTAAACATTGTTCGATCATGAGACAAAAGATTGTCCTACGTTGATAACCAAGATCCATGACAGAGGAGTGCTACCACCTCCCCCAATTCAAAACTTGCAGATGATGAGGTCTGAGTCACACAAGGAAGATCTGATCATAAATATAGTGCTCCAAAGTGGAATCATGATAGGAGAGGACAAGGGGAAACAACTAGAAGATAGTACCTGGGTTCGCAAAACCTCGGCAAAGGACGCTGAGTTTGATTTGGAGCACGCTCGGGAAACCTTCATGGAAGCTAAGAAGATATTCACTGAGGCCTCCACTTCAAGAAGTAAAGATAATCCTGAGCTAGAGATGGACCCCTCCATGCTCACAACTCTCCTGAAAACCTTTATGAAGTTATTGCGCAACAGTAAGGTTGTGAAAGGGTTACAGGAACTCATCAACAAATGTGTTGGGACTGCCCGAGGAGAACCGCACATAGTCCAGAAGATCAAAAAACATAAAGCAAGGATGGGGCATTAAATGAGACTCACCACGCAGATTGGAGAATACGAGATGGATCAAGTCATTCTAGATTTGGGATCAGATGCAAATGTTCTACCGAAACAGACATGGGAGTGAATGGGGAGACCTACGCTGCAATGGTCTCCAATTCAGCTGAGAATGGCGAATCAGCAGAAAATCATACCCATGGGGCGATTGCAGGGAGTAATAGTGGATATTGAGGGAGCGAGCGCACTAACAGATTTTGAAGTAATAGAGATTGTTGATGACAGCAATCCCCACCCCGCACTCTTGGGAATTGACTAGGCCATTGATATGAACGGGACAATTAATCTGAAGAAGTGAAAGATGATCTTTGAGAAGAAATCGTTGCGCCTAATTATACCCCTAGACCCTGTTGAAGGACCGTGCTATACGGAGCCGGTCCGCGACTATGAGAGAAATGATGATCTAGACTGCATCTACAAGATAACTGCGCAAGACCAAGACTGGGTGAATCCCATCGCGGATGGGTAGATTACGTGGGAGCACGAGAGTTCCTGCACTTCAGATTCAAACGAAGAAGTGGGACGACGGAAGAATCGGTTACACGAGGTAACTACGTTGAATTGCAACATGATTAGTACTTGACTCGTTGGGCAGAAGTGCAACCGGTGAAGGATTACATGAGCGCAACTGCCGTGAAGTTTCCATTTGAACATGTACTGACGTGATTTGGATGTCCGAAGATCTTGATGAACAATCGTGGTACACACTTCTTGAACGAGACGATCAACGCACTAACGAAGGAATTTCAGGTGTATCACCAGAAGAGAACACCTTATCACCCACAGGCTAACGGGAAAATGGAGGCATTCAAAACAGTGCTTGAAAATGCACTGACCAAGGTATGCAATGTGCAGCGAAGTGATTGGGACCTATGCATACCTGCAGTTTTATGGTCTCATCAAATGACATGCAAGAAACTGACGGGACAAACACCTTTTAGGCTTGTCTATGGAGTGAAAGTCGTAATTCCTATGGAATACATCGTGCCTAGCCTGTGCATAGCAGTGCTCATAGGTATGACAGATCGCGAAGCCTTGGAGGAGAGGCTCGCGCGGCTGGATGAGCTTGAAGAAGAACGATTTTTGGTTGGATTTCACCAGCAAGTCCAAAAGCAGCGTGAAAAGGCATGGCACGACTAACACATCAAGTTGCGCACATTCAAGGTAAATGATCTGGTGTTGTTGTATGATAGTAAGTTTGATAAATTCCCAGGGAAGTTCAGGATGCACTGGTTAGGGTCATATATTATTAAGGAGATTACCAACGGAGATGCAGTACAGCTGGCCAAGTTAAATGGAGAACCCTTCCCAGGAAAGGTGAATGGCAGTTGCTTGAAGCCATACACCAGTGATTTGGCGATGTGACTATATGAAAGTAGCACAGTCTTAGCGCTCCAGTCAGCTAAAAGGAGGCATGGGACTACAAACTACTCTACTTGGGAACTACGCGATGTCAGGATTGCGCACAATAGTGAAGTGTCACAGGGTCCGTGGGAATAGCGCGAGGATATTTGCGCTAGCGCGCAGGTATGCTGGAAAGTGACCATTAAAGTCACTATTCATGATTTGATGCTTGGTTTGAGGCCAAATGGAGCGGGAAACAGGCATTTAAGGTGAACTTAATGGGATAGATTCTTGAAAATCAGTCGCTAATCTAGCATTAATGGAATGAATGTGGGGGGAACAGTCGAATTCAAATTCAAAAGGTGCTATAAATTACAAGTGGTTGTCCAACAAAAAACAGTTGGCAATTTGAGAACTGAGTTGTTGCGTGTTCAAGTATTCATGAATTGAGACTTATTCGATACTCTGAAAGAAAATTTGTTGTTTGAGCAACTACCAGAGACACTGAAAGAACTATGGAGTAGCGCTATGTCAGCACTTGAAGAAGCCACGGACACATGAGTAGTGATAGCTGAGGAAGCCGCACAGGAAATTGCGAAAGTGGAAGCCCCAGAGAGCACCGAAATAATCGTTGAGGTCCCTAAATCACCACAAGCACTGAGACCCAAGAAGGATAAGCAGGCCAAGATCCCGGTGCACGTCTCGCCCCGAAATCCACTGAGGACCAAGTACACATTGCAGGAAAATGGGAAGGCCATTAATCTGGAGGCCGATGAGGAGGAAGGGTTTGAAGAAATCCTGGTGGAGGAGGAGGATGTAGAGATGGACGTTGAAACCCAGGGTGCAGACCCTATTACCCAGTTACCTGAATATGTTCCTCCGTGGAAGGGTAAATCCAAGGTGCCTAAGGATATAGATGAGAGCAAGAGCTCAAAGATTGGGACCTCGCAGACCACGAGAAGTTCCCGCATTTATCGACTGCGAAGTTAATGTAGCAGAAGATGAATGCTACAGCTGGAATAATTGAATTGGAGCTACGCAAATGGCTCAGAGGTATCAAGAAAGTAGGGTTGGTAAACCTACTCTGGTTGCCGCATTACCACCCCGCCCCAGCGACTGTTTTCATCATCAGGCAGCTGCTCTGCTTGGTGCATGATGTGTGCTTATGGCTGGAGGATCCCATCCCCATCACAGACCATCTGATTCACCAGATTACACGGCTACCTTGCTCAAGAGAGGACCCAACAAACATTTCAGAGGGAAAAGGTGGTGAGTTGGCCCTTGCGGATGCAATGAAAGAGAAGTTTAAGTTGGAGAAGAAAAAGCAAGGGTATGCCATCTCCAGCATCAACAACCCTGTAGTCAAGGTCGTGACACAAATATTGGCAGGGAAGGTGATGTGGAAGTGCTGCATGAATGAGGTGCCCGCTCCAGTGGTTGCACTAGCAACGTAATGAGAAGAAGGAGTCCAATTCAACTGGGCGAACTACCTATGCGGCGAGTTCCTTGCAAACTGTCGCGAGGCACAGGAGCAGGGAAAAACATCTCATTACGTGTGGCACCTGTTGTCGATTGTACTGGTGGCATGGGAGTTGCTTGAAGATAGCCAATTCCCTTCGGTCGCGTTGAACCTTCTAGAGGCAGCGAAGTACGCTTCGCTGTGGGCAACCAAGGACACACAACGGATTAGAGAAAGGAAGATATTTTGGGTGCTAATGGAGATGAACATCTGGATGGGGATCAATCGCAAGTCGCGGTTATCGCCCACAGTCTACAACAATTTGCAGAGCTTTGCAGAGTTCAAAGTATATTTCCACCATGTCTTCATCAGGGTGCGGAAGGACCCTATGAATACATGGCATGATTTACCGTATTTGGCGACTGATGATGTGATATTCATAGTCCTTGAGTCTCAGCCGCTGGAGTGGCGTGCTCCAATTGACTTCACAGTGGAAACAAAGAAGTCTGTCGTACAACACAAGAAGGAAGAGACAAAACTTCGAATGGCACAACTAGTGGAAAAGCGCAGGAAAGAAGAAGCAGCAGCTAAGGCCCAAGTAGCGCACGATGGTGTGAAACTGGCGGAACAACAGAAAACAAGACAAGAAGAGCGTGAAGGATAGAAGTCACCTTTGCTCGAACCAGAGACAGACACAAAACAAGGTGGCACTTTCCTGTAGACGACGTCCACCCGGCTCAAGCGTCCGCAACCATGAGAGCAGACAGTGTTGTGAAAGAAAACAAAGGCATCTAAGACTTCTTTCGACCCAATCACCCTCGCTAAGGGGGATTTACATGATATTGGTGAAATGATGAGGGATGTCACCGCAGAGGCCCTCCAATAATTTAAAGAGCAACAACCACTGGCATTGGGGGCTCTTCGAACAGAGTTGCAGGAGTTGCAGGTTCGCACTCCACAGGCTGGCGCAGTGTCCACTAGCCTTGCATTCGGCACTTCGACTGCCAAGGAAATGTTAGGCATCAAGGTGACTAACACGATAGTGCTACCAGATGGGGCACTTAATACAGAGAAGGAGGTCGACGGGACCATGGTCAAAAGTTTAAAAGGGGTTGGATTAAATATGTTCACACTCCCTTGGGAGACGCTCTATCTCTTGCAGAATGGAGTCACCGCGGAACTTCGAGCCAGGGTAAGTCGCGCACTACAGGTGATGAGTGAGAAGCACATCAACATTGAGTAGTTGGGCCTGCAACGCAATGAGGCAGTGGAGAAGAATAAACAGATAATGCAGGTTTTGGAGGAAGCCTACCAAATCGTCTCGGAGTTGGCCATTCAAGCAGAGGAACTGGTGGAGGCGCACGTCTGCAAGCTAGCCACAGGGGTGCGCGACGCAAGAGTGGAAATGGCCAAGGTTCAGCTGAAGCTGAACCTGCAGATCGCAGAACTGCATTTGAAGGCTTAGCTTTCAACTCCGTTGGAAATCAGGGAACAATGAACCATTGTTGCTACAACAGCAACAATGGTGGTTGATAGCATAGTGGTAGACTGCATGCAGTTATTCGAGCAGTCATTCGAGGTCCTAACCACCCTGCAGGATGACCTTAATGTAGAGCGCCTAGAGACAGAGGCGCATAAGCTACAATAGAAGTATGACGAAGTAAAATGGACCACGCAGACGGTTGCCCTTACACAGAGGCTTGCAAGGATGCAGAGGCAAAGGCACTCAAGGAACAGGTGGATGTTGCTCGGCATAAGGAAGCAGTCTTAAAAGTGAGCCTACAGCCATGGATCGATGAGGCTTATACAATTACAGTCTTCATTGAAGAAAATCTCGCACAACTGCAAGCAAATAAATAGAGGGTTCAAGGCAGCAGTTCAGCAGCAGCGGTCACCGAATAGCGCATGGAGGAAGTTCAGCAAGCATCCACTCAGTGTGTTGCTGAAGTTACAGTGATCCAAGCATATCTAGGAGGTCTTTGCGCTAAGATCTCCCCACCTACAGAGTGACTCGAGGGCGAGTCACGATGTTTGTGTTGGGGGCCTGTTGGGTGTGGGATCCCCCAAGGCCAATTTTGGGGCAAAGAGCCCAGATTTTGGTCCAATTTTGTAATTCCAATGTAAAGAATCCGCATTTTGTGGGCACGGAGTGCATGTAGTTGTTAAAGAGTCATAGGGTTGTCCACCCTAAGCAATGAAGATGTATGCAAGATAGCTCTAAAAGTGTAAGTCTAAGTTTTGGGTCGTAGCGTATGTAGAGGCTCTACAGCTGAGTGCGCAGAGGCCTGGTAATCTGTAGCTGAGTGAGGACCCCTGTAGCTGAGTGCGCAGAGCGATTCGAGTGTGTAACCATCGGGAATCATTAATAAAGAGAAGTTTTCTATCATTCTGTGTATTTATTTCCTGTTTTGCATCTGTTATATTGGGTATGAATTTCACTTCTAATACTTATGAAGCATGAATGTGTATAACTGTATTGGTTAAGTGAACGCAAGTAAGAACATCTGTTTACGCGAAGATAATTAAGATCTGTCAATAAGATAAGTAAGATACTTAGCGTAGTTTAGGAGATATCACAGTTCGCTGCCTTAGCAGTGCGAAAGGACTTCAACCCCTGGTTAGGGTTGCACAAAAGCCGATTATAACACTTCGCGAAGGTACTAAAGGGTAGAACAAAGCGCGAAGTGACCTACATGAAGGTAGGAATAGTTGGAATAAACCGACATCACAACCATCTCAAGGGTGTGAAAACTTGGTTCCAGCATCCGCCCATACTACTTCAAGTGAGACTTCAGTCCACGCTTCCCGGGCTAATGCCGAAAGGGCCAGTCGTGTAGGGATTTGTTTGGCTAAATAACATTGAACCTGGGTCAAGCCCCCTCAAGCCAACAATGGACCTATGTTGGTTGAGCCGAGAGGCTTATTGAGACGAAGGGGATGTGTAAGTATGTTTGTCCCTCTTAAAATAAAAATAAATATTCTCTAAATAAAAAAATCAATGTCAACTATAATAAATATATATATCTGTGTGTGTGTGTGTGTGTGTGTGTGTGTGTTATGCATATTTAATTACTTGTCCATAAGACTTAATATAATTGCATGTAAAGTAATTAGAAATAAGAAGAAAAAAAAAGCAAAATATGTTATGCATATTTAATTACTTGTCGATAAGACTTAATATTATAGCATGTAAAGTAATTAAAAGTAAAAACATGTGAGTAATATTTTAAAACTTTGTACTTTTCAAAAAAAATTTAACACTTGATATCAATTTTATATAAAGGGAAAATGATTGCCCAAATAGATAACCATGAAGCGAAGCAAGAGGAGGAAGGAAAGGAGATACCACCAAAGTTTCCAAAACTCGGGCTCAAGTTATTAGCAATTTTGCTAATAAGGAAGGAGAAACAAACATTCAGGTTGATAACATGTAAGATAGAGAAGGCAATGAAAGAAAAAATAGAGCAGAAAACATAACCATTAAAGGGGTGAAAGACTATGGGAAAAATGAATGTACGCTTGACCTTGCAAGAGACTTCTTGAAAGACAAGTTACTATGGCAAGGACAAATATGCCAAGCATGGAGGGTGGGTAATTTTAATGTTGAGAGATCCAAACCCGTAAAAGTCACCATGCTTAGCTTACGTGATAAATATATCATTCTAACCGGGAAACATCTCTTGAGGGGTTCTCGCTTTTTCCTAGAAGAAGATTTAACTGTAAGACAACAGGAGGAAAGGAGGGAGGAAATGCTAAAGGTTAGGGAAGCAAGAGATGAAGGAAAGAGAGCATGGATTTATAAAGGCAAAGTTGTGATAGCACGATTTGGACCTCCTTCTAAAACAAATCAATAGGATGGTAATAAAGAAGAGGCAACAAACTCTTCAACAAGAAATCAGAAAGCAAGGTCAGTATGGGAAAGTAGGGGCAAAGACTCAAATGTGAGTCTTGCATGTCAAAATAAATACAAATCAAGTCATACCCAGGGTTCCTTAAGATTATTTTGTTGGAACTGGAGAGGTTACCCATGGAGACAAGGACATGGGTTAGGGCCTGTTGTAGAAGAGAGATACATAATTTGCCTCATAGAAACACATGAGCATGATGGGTGCAAGACAACTCTGTTTGAAGAATACTGGAAGATGGCAGTGTGGAACAAGGCAGCATGGAATGGAAAAGGGCACGAGGGTATCATGGTTTTAGTGAGGGAGAAAGAAGGTTGTCTCATTCAGTTAGAAAAATAATACTCAAATAAGAAATTCATTTGGTTTAAAATATCAGAAAATGGAAACTACGTCAGAATTGCAGCATGCTATTTTGCGCCATAAGTTTCAAAAATCTACAAAGGTAGAGGGCTTGACCACAAATATCCATTTTCAATCTTGAAAGAGGATATTGCAACATATTCTTAGCTAGGTGAAGTCCTTATAGTGCGTGATTTCAATGCTAGGACTGCAAGTGAGCAAGATAGCATTCTTTGTTGTAAAGAAGATTGCAACCCTATTTGTCGTACAAAAGAGAGTAATCATCAATGGGAAAGAATTTCAAAGGGCAAGGGTTGCAATCTTTTTGGTGAAAAATTGCTTACTCTATGTGGGGCCTTTGATTTAGTCATTTGTAATGGCTTGACTAGATGGGCAAAGTCCGGTCATTTCAGTTGCAACACTTACAACGGAGAAATTGTAGTAGATTATGTAATTTTCTCACATGTTTTGTGTTAGAAAATGGAGGATGTTTTGATTGGAGATCAGCTATGGGACTTAAAATTAGATCACAAGCCAATATATTTAAGTTTCTCTTGGATTGGAAATAAACAATTAGCGTCAAAAATTCATCATGTCCAACAAAATCTCCCACAGGTCAGAATTCTTTTGACTCTAGAAAATTGTAATACCTTCAAAATGACGCTAGAGAGGCTCTTTGAGAATGCGAAAATCACAATTCACGGCCTTCATAGTCATGAATTAACACATTTAATTCAATGTGCACTTGCAAAATGCAAAAGAGCAAAAATTAATAAGTCTGAAACAAATTGTTTTCCAGTTAATGCTTTGGTTGGACGAGGAATGAAATAAGGCAAGGAGAATGTGGAAAGAGTCAAGCAAGGATAACATAAAGATAAAAGCTTACAAGAAGTTATTAAGCAAGAAAAAGGTCGATTTCATGGTTTCAAGGAGGGAAGGACTAATCTTCCTTGGGAAAAATAATCCCAAAATATTTTGCAAGGAGCTCCAACCGAGAAAGATACAAACTGGAAATAGTGTTACATCTTCTAAATGGTTTGTCTATGCAATACAACTCTATGAGCAAGATCCCAAGGTTGAGCATCCCCCCTTGGTCAACACTAATACTGAAATCTTCATGGTGCAAGAGGTAGAGATGGGTATCAAGAAGTTGGGTGTTGGAAAAGCAAAAGACTTAGCTGAACTCCAAGAAGAATATCTAAAGTGCGGCTCAAAGATCCTTGCACCTCACATTACAAAAAGTTTCAACAACATCATACAACAGGGGCTCCCCACAGATTGGGCAACTAGTCTGGCAATACGTCTTTTCAAGAGTGGTGACATTAATAGTCTCTCCAATTATAGGACCATCATGATAAACCCTTTTCTTGCAAAGCTATTTGGAAGCATGCTGGAAAATAAAATTAGCAAGTGAGTAGAAGAAAGTGATAATCATGCTAAAGGGCAAGCACATTTTAGACCTAAACATTCCACAGTTGATCATTGTATAAATTTAAGGCACATCATTGAAAAATTTTGGGAGAAAAAGGAAAAAGTCTTTTGTTGATTTCAGAAAAGCATCTGACACGGTTCCTAAGGAACTTGGGGTTCCTAAACATTTGAGATAATTTGTGCATATGTTGTATGAAGAAGTGAAAATCAAAATTAGAACTTCTGCAGGCATTTCTAAAAGTTTTAGAAGTGATATTAGGGTCAAGCAAGGTTTCCCACTGTATCCTACCCTTTTTGGTTTATATATCGACAACCTTGAGGAGTGGTTAAATTCGCAAGCGGGTGATGGTATTTATTTGGGTAAGTTTGTTATAAGGCTTCTTTTGTTTGTAGACAACCTTATTTTGATTGTTAAATCGGCTCTTTGTTTGCAAGAGCACTTACCATCGCTTGAGCATTTTTGTAGAAGTGTGGGGATGCAATTCGATATCAGCAAAACGAATGTAATGGTTTTCACCAAAAAAAGAAAACATAACCAACATAAGTTCTACTTTTCAGGAAACATTTTGGAAAAAGTTGTGGATTACAAATACCTTGGAATTGACTTCAACAAAAATCGAAGTTGGGATGGTTGTAGAAAGAAAAGAACTTTGGGGGGTTGGAAAGCATTTTATGCTTTTTGAAATAGGTGTAGAGAGGCAGAGTTATGGGACTGGAAAACCGCTCAAACTCTTTTTGGGCTTCTAGTGATTCTGGTGATTCTCTATGGTTTTGAACTATGGGCCAGCAGTACATGTGACATGCAGTGGAGACAAATTGAGAAAAATTAGAAGTGTTTGATTATAAACAAATTCAAGATTAAAAGTGCAATTCGTTATGCTATATTGTTAAGTGAAACATGAGTTTCTCCTATTGGAGCAATTGCTATGGTGTGAGTCATAAGGTATTTAAAAAAAATTGAGCAAATGGAAGAGGGTAGATGGCCTAAGGTTGTCTTTAATGACAAATTGTGCAACAAAAAAAACTTGGATGCAGCAAAATAATAAATGGTTTACTAAATAGGGTATTTGCTTGAACACGTATCCTGTAAACATCAAAGAGATAAAAGCTTTTGTTATGGATAAGTTCCACAAGCTTACTTGGGATAAGGAGCTAGGAAGAAAGAAAAAGTACTATATTGAAGTGTTTAATCCTACTCATAGTCATCAACCAAAAGCATACATAGAGGCCAATATCTCTTGGAGAGTCAAAATTCTTGTTGCTCAGTTAAGGACTAATTCTTATCAATTTCGTTGTGAAACAGGGCGCTGGAAAACACCAAAAGAAGTGTGGGAGGAAAGAGTATGCATTTTTTGTTCTTTCGGAAAAGTGGAAACATAAAAGCATTTCATTTTAGAATGTGAGGCCTTCAAAGACAAGGAAAGTTATGCAGATATGTTCGCAGCTAGCTCTTGGGATAATCTATTTAGCGATGATTTTTTCTAGAAGCTAGGAGCATCTATTGTGAAGCTTCACAGAAAAAGGGTTGAATACATCAATTAGATGAAAGAGAAATCTATCCCATAGGCTATCTTTAGTCTCGTGGACGTTAAAATAGTTTCTTCTTTCTTCTTCTTCTATATATCTTTATATAGAGAAAAATGTTAAAAGAATATATTTCAATGTTGTATAAAATAAAATATTCAATGTGAGTTATAAATAAAAGGAGTTGTCTTTATTGTGGCTTTTTGGACTTTCCGATGCCATAATCCAACAAAAAAAATTGAGGTGAAATCCTGATTTGTGTTATTTACACTGGTTTTTTTATTGTATATATGGATTCAACACCCTGAAAAATACTTAGGGTACTTCGATTCTGCAGGGATTATCCACCAAGCTTGTGATTTCAATAAATTCCTACCGGATTTTAGAGAATTTAGATTGGAAAAACCCACCACAAAAGCTTCCAAAAAATCACACTAAAGACAACTCGTAAATAAAATATTATAATATAAATTAATATTGATGTATACTTTAAAATATATTAATAATAAAAAACAAGTTTAATATCTGCTGATAAAGTGGCTTAATGCACATGTTATGTAATCTCTATAAGATTCAAAAATATAATTTAAACAATAAAAAATTACACATTGTTTTTTGCATTCTAAAATAAGCACATTGTTTTTTGTGCTCTAATATAAGTTCGCATCTAAAGAAATTTGATCCCTCTCCGGTCATGTTAAATTAGTGCTTAGATGGATCTGTGTTAGTATATGTGTGTGTGTGTGTCCTTTTTCTAACTATTTATTAATTTTTATTTGAAAGTCAATTCATTATTTTGAATTTTTTATTATTATATATGATTTTTCTAATACTATTTCTTATTTAAACTCTTTAATTTCTCTTATATAATTTAATAATTAATAGTTTCTTAGAGGTTTCAATGGAATAATAAATATTTTAATTTCAAATGGAAATATTATTAAATGATATATCTTATTTCTGTTAGGATTTAACTATTGTAATTATTTTTCCTTCTTTGCATTTCTACATTATTTAATTACATGCTTAGGTCAGGCTCTCCATTGGGTGGTTTGAAACGCAAGTGTAGTGTGATTTTACAAGAATAATTGTCTATTAACAATATGAATAATAGAAGCTTAAATTTACAAAATCATTTTATTTTTCAATTTTAGTTAATCGCATTTTGTTTAATTACATGTAGTAAAACAACTATATGAAATTTATAAATATTAACTAGGCTTGTGGTCTAACAAATAGATAAAATGACCCTTTTCCAGGCCTATTTTGGGGTCAATTTTGTTTAAAATCAGGTAGATATTTTTAAGAATCATAAGTTTAAGTTGTTTAATTTACAAAATTCAACACTGCCTTTTGGGGTTTTAAGGACAATAATTCTCGACAAAAAATTCATTTCATATATTAGTTAGGCTACTCCTTAAATAAGTGGTTTGTCTTTACATTAATTGAAAATTATTGTTTTTTTAAGGATATTTTATTATTATTATTATAAAAATGGGTAATATATAAGTTTATTTTAAATAAGGTTAACTTTAAAATTGACATTATAGTTTATAAAACTAAAATTGATATAACAGTTTATAGAATTAAAATTAATATTATAGTTTATAGAATTAAAAAGTATACTATAAATCTTGATAATTTTAAAATTGGCATTTTCCGATGTGAAAGTAAATTGACGAATTATAAAGATATGATGGGCATTATTTTGGTGCCACATTGACTCCCCATTCCATGTTTTTTTGGTGACTATGGTTAGGCTAGGCCAGGGCTATCCCTTTTATTGGATGGAAGAAGACAATCCGCCAACAATGGGATGCTCATTACTAGGATTGTATGAGGCTCAATTGAGCCTGTATGCCTCTTGGGAAGTTTAATTGCCCCATAGTGGCTTCCATCCTCAACCCCGCCCCATGAGGTTTGAATCTGTGACCTGACAGAGACTAAGCTCCATGTAAACCAACTGGTCTACACCTCATGGGTTGTCTCCACTCCATGTTATGAACAAAACAATAAAATATTCCCAAGGAGAATGTTGAGAGTATTAGGTGTTTACTTAAATCTCAATATACCATATCCAAATATTGACCCAACCAAGGAGGGATTTGTATTATATTAAGTGCAGGCAACACACGTGTTTCATGATAACTCATACCCACACTCTTAGTATCACAATTCATGGCACCATTTTCCAAATCTCAGCATGAACAAATTTAATGTGTATGACTCCTCAAGGTAAGTTGCCCTATTGGAACATTATTTCTCAATCTATGGCATTATTGATGACCTACACAAACCAAATGTTGGGGTCTTATATTTGGACATCAAATATTGGTAGCAATGGTAATGGTACAAGAAGGCTTATAAAGGTTACATGACATTTACATAATTTACGCATGTTCTTTATGCTCATTTTGAATGTGGTACTCACCATTTGGAACACATGAAAAAATTACACCAAACCAACATAGTTATGGACTTATATTACCATCTTTGACCAATTTTCAATCTACATGGAGGGTGTATCTAAATCATTTTTTCAAAGAATGCTTCATTAGTGGCCCTAAGGAAGTAATTTCAAGCACGTCATAATGAAACACCCAAGCACATGGTTGGAAGCTTGTGACAGGGCTAAAGAAGTTGAGATTGTAATCAATGCAAAATTTGAGGGAAATTTATTCACAATTCACCCTAGCCCCCAATTCATCCAACTCACAACTAGTCTACATCCACAAGTTATCCCCCAAAGAGATGGTGAAACGTCAACATATCCATCTTTATTATAATCGTGATGAGTGATATTTTAAAGGGCACAAATGTAAATAACATAAATTATTCCAAATGGATGTGTCTCCACGTGACTACTTCAAGGACATTCATGTTTGAAGATACTCTTGAGCCAATCTTGGAAGATACCACCCCTCCCGTGGAAGATGAAGTCCCCTTGCAAATTCCTTACGAGGAATCCCAAATTTCTTTGCATCCCCTATTAGGTTTTCAACGCCCGAAACCTTGAAATTTATTGCCTACATTAAGTCCTATAAATGATTATGTTGAATTATAGTGGCAACACCCACAATTTTATTCATAGGAGAGAGGCACAAGAAACCCATTATGTGTGTCCATATCTAATTTTCAAATTATGATTTTCATTAATGATAAGATGAAATATAGGGAGCGATGTGAAAATGTGAAACTTTATATTGGTAAATATCATTTAAAAACTCACATGATAACTATTGAAATGACCAGTTGTGATATAGTTCTTAGGGTGAAACAATTGTGTACTTTGGGACATACCACCATGGATTTCAAAGAATTATATCTGAGCTTCACTCAGGAAGGGAATAAACATACCCTCAAGGGAATTACATCTAGTTCCCCTCAAATTATCCTCACATTTCATGGAGAAGTTATTGAAAAAAGGCCACGTAGGTATTCTAGGTAGTCAACCACACAATGTGAACCCTTGATTGACATCCTTTTTCACAAAAAAATGATATTAAAAAAGATCATTCATGAATTATTGGAGCTAGAAGTTATACCTCCCAGTACCATTCCTTACTCATCACCAATGTTCATTGTGTTGAAGAGGGGAGGTACTCAGTACATGTGTCCTAATTTTTGGGATTTTAATAAGTTGAGCATCAAGGACAAATTTCCTATCCTAGCTATTGACGACCTCTTGGATGAACTTCATGAAGCTAAGATTTTCACTAAATGAGACCTTTGTTCCAGCTACCACCAGATCAATATGAAAGAGGCAAACATCCCTAAGATCCCCTTCCATACACATGAAGGTCATTATAAGTTTTCACTGATAATTTTGGCCTTTGCAATTCTCCATAAACCGTTTAAAGCCTCATGAACAAGATATCTCAACCATTGCTTGGCAATTTTCTACTAGTATTCTTTGATGATATTTTGATTTAAAACAGAACATTGGAATAGGACATAAAACATATTTTTATATCTTTCCAACTCCTACATGGCCACCAATTATTCATGAAATGCTTCAAATATGATTTCGAAGCTTTAAAGGTTGAATACTTGGTTTCATTATAAGTCAAGATGGAGTATGAATTGATACCAAGAAAGTCACAACATTGGTCCCATCCCCAGCCTTTGAAGAGCTTGCAATAATTCTTAGGATGTATAGTATACTACAAGAAGTCTGTGAAAAACTATGGAAAAATTTAACTCCCTTAACCTCACTACTCAAAAGAATGTGTTTATTTGTAGTGAGACCACCAAAACATGCCTTTTAATATTTAAAGGATGTTGAGTGCATGACTCCAATAATCCTTCTAAGATTTGAAGGATCCCATGTGCACAAACGCAATATTATTAGTTCATGATTATACTAAGATTTTGCCCTTGGAATTTCATGCCTCGAGTAGAGGTCTTGGGACAATATTGATGCAATGATATCCTTTCGCATTTACTAGTAATTAGTTATGTGACCATAATTTGGGGAAATCCACACATGAGAAAAGGATGGTGTTTTTCCTACATGTAGCAAAGAGCTAGCATCCATATCTCATAGGGTGACATTTCCAAATCAAGACTAACCAACATAGTCTTAAGTACTTTCTCAAACAAAGGTTATTCTCAACTAGAGAAAAACAATTGGGTCAACAAGCTACTAGGGTATGATTATGAGATTATCTATAAAAAGGGTAAATATAATATGGTAGTGATGACTTATCATGGAAATTTTAGGAAATTGGGCCCTTCTTTGCCTTATCTTTACCTGAACTAGGTTGGAAAATGACACTATCATGCAAATCATCTAGGGGATTTCAGAATATTCCAACCCTCTTAAAAGGTATACATGACAACTGGATACATTGTCTTATAAATGGCTCATTGTTCTAGGAAATAATTCTTCCTTAAAACAAATAATCTTAGAGTATTTTCATTCATCGTCTACAATAGGTCACTCTAGATTTCATAAAACATATGAATGAACTAAGTGTGTGTTCTATTGGGAGGGTACAAATGTTGGCATCTAGGATTTTGTGGCAACTTCTGATAATTTCCAAAGAGATGAGGGGAAGACAATAAAGATATTAGGTGCATTGCAACAACTACCAATTCCAATACATGCATGGGTTGACATCACTATGGATTTGATATTGGAACTTCCAAAGGTGAGAAAGAAATATGTGATCATTGTGGTAGTTGAGTGTATCTCCAAATATGCTCATTTTTGTGCCTTGCCACTTCCATTTACCCCCTCCTTAGTTGCCCAAGTTTCCTTGATAAATTTTTTAAGTTGCATGACATGCCCATAAATTTCTTAAGTTGCATGGCATGTCCACCTCTATTGTTTTGAATCAGGACCCTACCTTCACTAACAAATTTTGGTAAGAATTATCTAAACTACATGATACCCAACTGAAAAATGAGCATTGCAAATTACCCCAAATGCATGATCAAACTAAAGTAGTCAACAAGTTCCTAGAAACATATTTCAAATGCTTTCTTGGTAAAAAAATACACCTGTGAGCACAATGGATTACCCTCATAGAATGGTGGTACAATACCTCTTATCATGGACCTATCAAAATGACCCTATATGAAGATTGTTTTTTATGGCCAACAACCATATTAGTCACCTCCTATTTACCAAGCACTTCCAAGATTCAAGCAATGGATCACACACTCCACATTAAAAAAACCATTCTTTGCATTTAAAGGATAATTTGGTTGTGGATCAAAATAGAATGAAGCAGTGATCAAATCATCATCCTTGTAAGCATTTTTTTTGTATAGGGGACTGAATGTTTCTTCACCTTCAACCCTATAAACAAACATCACTCGAAGACAATACATTCAAAAATTAGCACCAAAGTTCCATGGACTCTATAAGATCATCGAACCCATCTCAATGTATAAATGAGATTATGGTTTTGAAAAGTCCATAGAATATTTACATTATGCAAATTTTATATTCTAAATTTGCAATTCTAACACATACGTATTAAATTTTGGATAAAATTAACATATATATAAACAAAAAAAAATCTCAATTCTCAATTT
>APFE031482416.1:93261-110174 GCA_000404065.3 Pinus taeda
ATGTCTTTTGCACAAAAAAAAATGGTTTTTACTGCCATTTTTAAAAAATGTTGAAAATTTACCTCGAGAAAAAAAATGTTATTTCAGCATCAATATTTTCGTTTTTAGCTTGTTTTTTCAAGTTTTTTTGGGTTTTTTTTTGCTAGAGTTCTCGTTTTGAGGTAATATTTCTCGTTTGATCGGTAACTTTGTTTGCATGTAACACAATAGTTGCAAATTATGTTCATACTTTTGGAGGACCATAAGCTCCTCAGTGGGGAGGAATGGTCCAGGTGGCTCCAGACATGCTCAGAATTCAATAGTGGCTATGGAAAAGCTCAAAAATCAAAGTCTTAAGTTTGAAGTGAAACTAGGACCAGATCGTATTTCTCATCGTCCCGATTCCAACGATGCAAACGACACTCAAATCCGAGTTTGTATTCTCAGGTTATAGCTGGTCAATGTTCAGGTCAAACTTGGTCAAAGGGCAGTCCTAACAAGGAAACAATTTGGCAGCGTCTTGGCACACGGAATCTGACTAGTGGAACGGGCGAATTTGTCTAGTGACCCTAATTTTTCGGTGGGAAAATTTGAATCGTATAGTTCAAAAAATAAAAAAAGTACATTAAATTGGGTTGGCAGGCTGCCACCCCCACCACCTCCCTCAATGTTATTATAAATATATATATTAAACCAAGGTTGGTTGGTGGGCCACCAACCTCGCCAACCATTCCACACCATATATATGTTTTATATTTCGGAACCGACAGAGTTTGAACCCGCTCGACCCAGTAGGGTTGTCCCGCTACCCGGGAAATTCCACAACAATATGCCAACATATTACATAATCTCATGTAGTTTCAAATCGCACCAAGTAAAAGTTGAAACCGTCGACCCCCATACCCAAACCACCAACGATTATCAACAAGTGCTGCCCAAAATTACATGCCAACAGTGCAAAAAAAAAATACAACGAACCAAACAATGCACCAATTCTGGAATGTCGCGAGGTTCGACCCCATAACCACTAGACACCCATTATAGCTTGCCACTAACGTGCCAACGGGCATGCCTTTGATTAAGCGGCCTCCCCACTCATGACATCAGGGCCTAGAGATGTAACCCACACTGGGTGAACTTCATTATCAATGTGTTTATGTACTTTTATTTGATGCTTGTCATTATGTTTCATCTTCTTGATAGTATGCACATGTGGCTTTTCATACTCTTTCATATGCAATTCTGCTAACCTCACAAAAGTAAAGTAGTTGAAGAGATCCGGATCAAGTTTGGTATCAAAGCGGTCTTCTTACTGATGTGAATTGTGAGTGTGAATGATTAAACATGCAACAAGAAGGGAAATGTAGAACAACAGAGATCTCTACAAGGACCTCCTTAGGATGGCATGCATGGTGGACATAATGTATGCAGATTATGAGAAGAAGATAACAAGAGATGAATGGGAGAAAGAAAGAGTAGAGGATGATACTCCATCTCCATCTTCCAGTGACCATTCATCTTCTTCATCATCTTCTCATCATTCATAGGAGGAGATCAATCAGAGCCTCCAAGCAGAGAATTTTGAATTGAGGAGACTTCTATGAGAAGAGAAAGAGGAGAAGCAGAGATTGCAGCTTTAGCTACTAGCCACGGAAGAGGCCTTGGAAAAATTGAAGCACAACGAAGGCTTAGCAGAATGGCATCGCCTACTTCAAAATCGACAACTGAGGTAATCAATTTTGATCGTTCTTTAGTATGATCTTCACATGACATTATTTCTGTTGGAAATGTGTAGGTACCCATTTCAGGAACTAGCATGAGACTCCTTACCAAGATGGGGTATAAATGAGGATGACTTGGTGTTAATGGCCAAGGAATGACTTAGCCATTGGAGGTTGTACAAAGACCTCGATTTGCAGGTGGGTACACTAAAGGAGAGTGCTTGAAGGCAAAAAAATCTTTCAAGAGATCATCAAAACCATCGAGGAAAGAGGATGATGGCAACACATCACAATCCTCCCATGAAAATGCAAATTGTAGAGGAAGAGATAAGGCATGCTATGATCGCCAAGATCACACTAGAGACAGTTAAGAGAGGTATAAACAGTCTCAGTATTCTAAAGTTCATTTTGATTACAAGCATTTTATTGATGAACATAAATCATGGCATAGAAAACCATGTAGTTTTTGGGGTTTACATAACCATGAGGTTGCTGAGTGCTGGAAGAGAATGGCAACAAGAAGGAGGATGAGGCATGAAATACCATCTCCACATTACGGAAAGAAGAATGTTAAGAAGGTATGGAGGAAGAAGAATTTTTATAGTCATTGCAAGAGAGGTGGTCATCAAAGAGCCACACGTTGGAGGCTCCATCCAGAGTAGTGCCTCAAGGACAAAGTGGCCGTGCAGAAACCAGTTGGTGGAGTTGTTCAACAAGCAAATCTGCCATAGGGAGATGATGACCCATTCACCATGAGTGAGAGATGGTTTTTCTAGATATGGTAGTGTTGGCGCGGTGAATGTTTGCTATGCCAACAAGGGGAACTAACCCAATTGCAAACCCCAATTAGATCCGTTGTTGTTTGGAATGGCTAGTTCCAATGGGTTTTAAAGGATCCCGTAAACTGTTATAAGTGTTGAAATATTGCTTCTTGGAGGAAGACTTCAATTAAATCAACAAAAGAAACAACTAACCTATATGTGTCAAATCCTATCTACACTAATTCTAACGACTTATGCTAATCCTAACTATTCTAATCTATCCTGCAGGAGCATAACAAAAAGAAATTAAACATCATATATAGATTCCAAGTCCAAATGAATCAATTACTGGTTCACAGATGGACAAGGTTGTATTAAATCTTTAATTGCAATCTAGTTATTCATACAAGGATGCACATTCCTGTTCCTACAAATAAACTTGCAACTGATGTTTAATATAGTTTTGAATCGGGGACCGCTCATGAGTTAACCATGATAAAGAATTACATTCAAATAACCAAGGCTAGTCATAAGTTGTATCGTCATCAATCAATGCAAAACAAAACACATTTATATTTATGCTAGCAACAACACCCTGATTCTAAACACATGAAAGAAAATAAAAATAAATTTGAAAAGGCTCTTTCTCAACCAAACAATCTTCTTTATTAGCATAATAAATCAAAAGTTGTTATGCCTAGAAAAAGTCCTCCCTCCATCTCTGTAGGTAATACTTATGCAGGAAGAAACTGACTCTCTATACCCCCTTGACCCTCCATCTTCCCAGCTTGTTCAATATACAAATTAAATATATGGATGTAGAATGGTCCGTCAAATGCCGACACCTTAAGGCTACATTTGCTGGGGTGTTTTATTTTTTGGAGGAAATGAAAGGATGTCGGTTAAGAGAGCGTGACTGCGTGTCATCTCTCTGCACCTGTATGGAGCGGACATTATTCCCTATCATTTCCTGAAGGAAATTGAATACACTGCGCTCATCATCCCACATCCGGCATGCTTTAAGGTGTATCTGGAGGTAATGACATCTTGATGGATCAGCGCTGTCATGAATGCTTCCACTAAACATAGAGTGTGCCTCCATTATGCACTATGGCAGTTCGTATCCATTTCTTGCAGAGTATATCTTTGCAATATCGACATTGGTGGTGCAGAGGTGTCGTCTTCATATAAATCACATTCATCCGTTACCGGTCCACTCGAACATGCCTCTCTTCTCTTGGTCCTCGCCTGCCGAAATAGTTCATATTAGCTATGATTATGAGAAATATGACAAACATGCCTAAGCCAAAATAGTTCATATTAGCTATGATTATGAGAAATATGATAAACATGCCTAAAAACACAAATCTTGCTCTAAATAACACTTTTATAAAATCAAAAGGAATAAGTGCGAAAGAATCGGCCCCTGGTTCAGCTAAGGTTGCAATACAATCAAGTCGCAATCGCACATCGCAGTGGGCAGTCATAGGCAACATCCCCCTCATCCCACCGATTGTGATTTGCAATTGGCCGGACCTGAAAATATATGTATTGCATTTAAAAATCCCTGCGGGTCTGCCATATCGCATCACGCCTTATGTCTACACGTTGTGTTTTTCCGATTGCGATTTGTGATTGGGAGAAGCGAACCCGAAAAATATATATGTTGTGCTTAATAGTCCTGGCGGGTCCCCCATATCGGATCGCATCTTACATATAAACCTTGGGTTCCACTGATTGCGATTTGCGATAGGCCAGACCCGAAAAGTATATGCGTTATGGTTAATAATTCCGACGGGTCCGCCAATGTTGTAGAGCGCCTTATGTACAAGCCTTGGGTTTCGCCAATTGCAATATGCGATAGGCCTGACCCGAAAATATATATGCTGCGGTTAATGATCCCGGCGGGTCCGCCATATCGCGAAATGTTTGAAGCTTGGGCCTATATACTGGTTGAGAGCGCCGATTGTGAGATGTGATGCAATCGGAGACTTGAGCACATCACAGTTATTCATGGGAGATGGACCTTTAGCCTTTGCCAATGTGAAAAGTGATATTTGATGGAGGCATAGACAAGCGATTGCAATAAGCGATGGAGGCATGCATCGAGAGATGTGTAAAGACCGAGGAAGTGCGAAAAGGGTAAGTTATGCATATGCTTGCAAAGTATTTCTAGCACATAAGTGTTATAATAGAAATAAAGTTGCGATGGAAGGTCTTGAGGGTTGAGTCCATATACATCCATAATAAAGAGTGGTGGTTTGTCATATGTGTGGGCATAGAGAACCATGAAAGTTTATGAGGAGTGAAAAAGTCCCGATGAAAGAACATGAATGAAGGGCCAGACTGGATTATAAATAAGTCATTCCGCAGATATTTATAAAGGGGGTGTGACCATTCAACTTAGAAGACATAATTCCATGTAACAACTCCAGTTAGAAACGAAAGGTCAAACGTCTAGGGGAACCATTCAAATTTTCCACTAAAGCAGGTTTTAATATGGTGGTGGTTGTGGCCACAACAAATGGTGAACCGTTGGGTGAACCAATTATCTCTGTTACCAAATAAAATTTAGATCAGTAGAACATCAGGGTGTTAAGATAAACTTGAAATGCAAACTATATAAATGGATAGGCATGGGTTCCACTTTAGCATTTAATAGCTTTAGGCGGGATAAAGGCAAATAGCTTCTACTTACTGATAGGGTTTTGACAGGCATTCTCCTATGGTCATATTATGGGATTTATTGACCTTCCTTTACCTGTTTTCTACTTTCAAAATCCTTTTGGGGCCATCACCGGTCTATCAATACCTGTTTAGGTGTGTACCTCAGCTCTTTATCGCTCATCAAACTTGATGTAGACATGTTTATCTGCACTTTATGTAAGAATTTTAGTGCTATACTTTCGTGTGATTGAATGGGGCACAATCATGGATCATGCCATATTTTTAAACTGCTTAAGCAAGGTTGGGCTTGCTGTGTCAACCAGTACTCTGAGTCCAGCAACAGTCCCTACTCTAACCAGCTTCCCAAACAACCTGTCCTTCCAGATTGGCACAAGGAATCAACGTTTCATTTTCTTTACATAATTCCTTCTAGTTTCAGGCACAAGGACTAGAGCACAATTAAATTTGACACAGGATATACAATAGTGAGCTTAGCCCATGAGAGGAGGTTTACTTGTAGATGACAGATATTGGAAATTTTAGTGTGGTGGATGGAACCAATGGAGAATGACTGTAAACCTTATAGACAAGTATAGGCTAGGTCTGGATGGGATTTTAAAAATGTAGTGTTCCACCATGCTAGTCCATTTGTGATTACACATTTTTCATTTTATAAAGATGCCCCTACATGCTCCGATATCCAAGTTATCAACATATCCTACCTAGTTCCCAACAGATGCCAATGAGTGGCTCTGATTTGAATTTCACTGCTGATTTTCCAGCTCTCATAGGCTCATTGAAAGTTTTCTTGATTTGCAAGGTAACGATGAATTTAGGATTGGCAGACTCATCAGCAAGTTACTGAGGGAGGCAAAAGGTTGAAGGTGGGGAATGAGTCCAATCAGAAGAGAGTTATAAAGGTGAAAACGAGACTAAAGGACCGAAATCAATTGGCTGAAAAGGATTGAAATTCAAAAGGAAATAAACTTTGCGTAAAACAGGAAAGGACAGGACGAAAATGTAACTAAGCTAACAACAAAATAAAATGAATCCTAACCTACTCAAGAGGTAACCACCATGTGGTGGCTACTGGAAGTATCTCTTAAGATGTTGGCCATTAACAGGGAGTTTCTCAGTTTCTCCCTATAAAGTTTTCAATATGTAATTTCCCTGACCAATTTTTTCCTCAACTTGGAACGGGCCCAGCCATATGTGTTGCAATTTCATGTGCTTACCTTTTGGTTCACTCAACTTGTCCCATTTCAAGACTAGCTCTCCTACTTGGTAATCTTTATCTCCTACTAGATGGTGATCAAACCATCTCTTCACAATCATTTGGTGATTTCTAAATTTATTCCTGGCTTTGTCTCTCAATTCCTCCAACCTCACCAGTTGGTTGATCCTTTTTTAAAGTAAGGCTGACGGGTCCCTCTCGAAGCTTGGGAGAGCTATAAAGAGGGAAGGGTAATGTTAGGAGGCAAGATGGCTTCCTATCCATAGACCCTAATGCTACTTTTGGGGTGACCCTATCGGCCCAAAGGGCGTTTGTTAGAGCGTTGTGCCAGTTCCTCTATTTGTCAGTGATAGATTTACGGATAATGCGGATGAGGTTTTTATTTGAGGACTTTGCAACTCCATTTCCCTGGGGGTAATAGTTTGATGCATGTCTTATGCGAATTGATTTGTCAATAGCAAATTCAATCAATTTAGTGATGAAAAGTAAGAATCATTATCAAATATGAGCGCATCAGGGATGCCAAACCTGTTGATAATAAATTTCTCAATAAAAGATATTACCTAGTCTTCGTTAACCTTCCAAAGCGGGATGGATTTGATCCATCTGGTGAAGTATTCGATTGTCGTGAGTATATACTTATGTTGTTGTGAAGAGTTCAGAGTAATCTCACCTATGACATCTACGCCCCATTGTTGGAACGAGTGATAGATCATAATGGGCTTGAGGGGAATGACTGGCCTTCTTCTCGTCCTGCGGCAGTTTGACATATATTGCATTTCTGAGCATTGGCATGCGAGTCTTTGAACACTTTGGGCCAATAATATCCAGCTCTTAATATTTTGTGAGCAGTGGTCTCTCCTCTATAGTGACCACCTGCTGGGCCATCGTGAATTTCTTTCATGGCATGATTGGCATCATCCTTTTCCAAGCACCTCATCCAAACTCCATCATAATTTTTCCTGTATAATGTGTCATTGGCCAAGTGATACTAATTAGGTTTTAATCTGAGTGATTTCCTTCGTGATGCATCCATGTGCTTAGGACATGATCCGCATGTTAAATAAAAGCATATGTCGTAATACCACGACTCAGGGCCCAAAGGGACTTCCGACGTTTCATGCTCACACATCAATGTCTCATTAATCCATAGGGGCTCCTCCCTGAATTCTACTTGTGCATTCTGTATGCTCTGCGTTTCTGGTTCTTTGGACGCCCCTTCTTTATCCACCAAGGCTTCTGCTGCGAGCTCACACAATCCCTGCCCTCGAACTATCTTCGTCGGCTTAATCTCGAGGTCATATTCCTAAAGGGTGATTATCCAATTCCCTCTCCGTTCACCCATTTATTTCTGCACGAAGAGGGCTCTTACAACAGGGTGGGGAACGATTACTTTAGTCCTGGCCTTTAATAAATAAGGCCAGAAATGTTTTACGGCTTTAAAAACCGCAAAACCTTGTTTCTCCACATCTGGGTAGTTCAATTATACTCCCTAAAGATTAGAGCTCATATAAGAGATAGGGACTTCATTGCCATCATCATTTTTTTGGGTGAGGATTGTGGCATATGAAACATTAGAAGTGAAAGTGTACAATAAGAATTCTTTGTCTAAATTGGGGTTGACCAACGCAAGAGCTTCTGCGATGGCCTCCTTAATTTGCTGAAATGATTTCTTAGCTTCATCACTCCACCTCTACACAACATCTTTCTTCATCATTAACTACATGGGATGCACTATTTCTGCAAAACCTAAAACAAATTTCCTAACGAAATTAATTTTCCCGAAGAAAGATTGCATTGCCCTTTTATTTGCATGGGGTTGTATTCTCATGATGGTTTCTATTCTTTTAGGATCAATAACAATCCCTTCTTTAGAGAGGATATGACCCAATAGTTTCCTTTATGCAACTGCGAAGACCCTCTTCTTGGGATTCAACGATATTCCTTATCTTTAGCATATTTCGAAAATCTGTTTCAGGTGATAAATATAATCCCTTTTGCGATACGAATACACAGTAATGTCATCCATGTACACTACTATTGATCTATTAATCAATCCTCGGAAAGCTATGTCCATAGCTCTCTGAAATGTGGCGCCCGCATTAATAAGTCCAAATGAAATTTTATTGTATGCGTAAGTGCCCCATTTAGTGTTGAAGGTTGTCTTAAGCTGATCTCCATTTGATACCAACACTTGATTATATCCCAAAAAACCATCCAATAGGGACAACATTTCAGACCCAGAAACGCACTAAAGAATGTGTTCCATAAAAGGGACAAGATAGCTATCTTTCTGCGATGCTTTATTTAGGTTTCTGAAATCGATACATAACCTAATGTCTCATTTTTCTTTCTTACTGGCACGAGATTGGCTACCCAGCAGGTGTTCCTGACAGGAAAAATGATTTTTGCGTCCAGCATTTTGTTTAATTCTTTCTTCACCAACGGTTCCGGGCTTGGATGCATCTTGCGAAGCTTTTTTTGGTATGGCTTAACATCCTTCTCCAACGAAATCAAATGTTGAATAATGTTGGTATCAAAGGTTTTTAAGTCACCATATGTCCATGCAAAGATGTCCTTGTACTCTTTAAACAACTTAACAAATGCAGCCTTTTCTCGTGGAGAGCATCCCAAGCCCAAATTAACAATTTTTGGGTCTTCTTCGGTTCCAAGGTTGACTGATTAATACTTTATGGATGAGCTATGCATTTTGCAGTTAGTCGGCTTCTTAAATTTATCATGCAGGTCATACAGGTGCTCCATCTTGACAACTGACTTGGGAATTATATTGAGTTGCTCCTTTTCCTCATCTTCACTCCCATTCATAAGCTTGTCATGCTCTTTTTCATCAATGACTGTGTTTTTGAATGTTTTTTCACCATGCAAGAACTCAAGGATTTGCTCATCACCTTCGAACACCTGCCAATTCAAGATGTTATCAGGCACAAATGGTCTAAAAATCAATTCAACGTAACAGTTATCCTTGTTTAGTCTAAGATCAGGCAAAAGTTTCGCAACCATACCAACCATCAGATCGGCATCTTGGTTTTTCCCTTGAGGTATGTATGTGATATTAAAAGGATCAAAATTGTCAACTAAGCTCCATACCTCATGTTGGTATCTTACTAGGTGTGGTGAATTGCAATGTATCATTTTCCTTACTTGGTCCACAATTATCTGTGAGTCACCAAAAGATTTAAGATTTTTTACCTTCATATCAATGGCTTTTGTCAGGCCCTACAACAAGCCTTCGTATTCAGTTGTGTTATTCGTGCACACGAACTCCAACCAGCCAGCCATCAGATGTTGGTTCCCTTGCGGGTCAATGAGAATGCTCCCAGCACCTGCACCTTCAAGGCAGTTAGAGCCATCAAAGTAGAGTGTCCAGAAAATAGAATCTAATGTTACATTAAATGAACTGCTTCCTACGAAATTGGTCCTACTATCTACTATATTACAGGGTGGCCCATTAGTTGGACTACGGGGGAGAGCTTCCAACTGTGTGTTTGTCACAGTTTCTTCGACTGTCTCTTCATGGAATTCTCCGAAACAAGTTTCGATGGCACAAACGTCGAAACTATAATTCCCAAGGATAGAGTTGGTAAACATTACAGGTTCATTGGGGCCATTTAGTTCCATCACCACATACTTCATGTATCTTTCTCGATTAACCCTCTGCATATCACCTTTTCCCTTCTGAGGCAGCAAGACATAGGACCAATCAATTGAGAAATATCCATTAGTTTTGCTAACCAATCCCTACTAAGCAGCATTCCATAAGCCTCGGGTATGTCGACTACCACTATGTCAATGAATTGTGTGTACTGTGGTTTGGTAGCCATTCAAACCAACACATCTTTCAATTCCCCAATTACTTTCACATTCATTATGTCCAATTGCATAATTCGAGTTCCAGTTTTCTCGGGTATCACGTGAAGTCTTTTAGCAACAACGTAAGGCATAACAGTGGACGAGGCACCGAAATCTACCAAGCAATTGTGTATATTCATGTTGAAGATCTCAAATGTGATAAGGAAAGGTGGAGTCGTGGATTTTTATTTCCTTCCTATCATGGCTGCACTAACATCTTGGGGGTTTCGATTCATTTTTGACAGAGTGGCTTCCATAGTTAATGGTGTTTGGGCTGTACTGGGGGTACTAACAGGGTTAGACGCTGACTTCTTGGTTTGGCTGCTCGGAATGGTGGGAGATTTGCAACTCCGTTCATTCATAGCTTTCAAGAGTAGATCTCTTTGTTGTGTTAATTTTAGCAAATCGAAGTATGTGATATTAGCTTGAGATTTCTTAAGATCATCCACAATGTTGTAATCAATGTTATAAACAGGTAGGGCAAAGTAAACATACTGGTTTTTCCGTTCTTAGGTGGGAGTTTACCATTTTGAGTTGTCTTCGTTGCAGTCGGAGGTGTATTATCTTTCTCTGGATAGTTTGCGACTGGAGTACTCTTGGAATCACCACTAGGTCTACCCTTCTCAATAGGAACTTTGGGAGCGGATGCCTTCAAAGGGCGAACATCTTTATTTGTCTGGTCTATAGGCTTCATCACACCCACAAGTTGCCCTTTACTTCATGTGTGGATTTCATTAGTGTGGATTTCTGCTATATTAACACCTTCGTCGTCATCGTTCTCATTTGTATAGAAATCCCATAGTACATTGATTTGAGATTCTTCGTCCAAGGGCTCTTCTACTTGGTATTCTTCCTCATTTTCTTGTTTTGGCTCAAGCTCTACTATAGGTTCTTCTTTGGTAAGGAGCAATTCGATAAGAGCGAGATCTTCCGTATTTAAAATCCCTTCATTGGGTGGAGCAGGCAGCGCAAGTTGGCCATGACCACCTTCTATCTTCTTACGATAGAAAGGTTTGAAGGATTTTCTGTTGTTATAATCTCCTCCATTCCCATTTTTAATTTCTCCATAGTTCCTCTTCATATCAATGACTGTGTTCGTCAATTTCTTAATGATCCGATGTAAACCTTACACATCTGTGGTATCCTTTTCTTTGATCTCATCCACTTTGTTATCACTCCCATTATTCTTCTTGGATGATTGAGAGGCTTTCTTTTCTTCGGTTGTATGATGACATGTTGTGGGACTAATCATTTCATTTTCGACTTTTACTACTTCATCGATAACACCCTGTAAGGTTTGTGCGTTACTCCTTTTGACCCACATCGTAGTAGGGACAGGGAGAGTAGTGATGTAGAATTCCATGAGCACCTCCTTAGTATGTATAGCGTTAGCCGAGATTCTTTTGAACAAAGTGTTGAACAAGATGTTAAAATCCTTGACCTTTTCTTTGGCTTCCATTTTCAAATGGGATAGTTCTAAAACTAAGGCCACAAGTGTTTTGTCATCACCAAAATTGTCTAAAAAGGCCTTTTGAAAGGCGACCCATGAGGTGATCAATCCTATTCTGAAGCTAAAGTACCATGTTGAGGCCGCACCAATCAGAGTAAAACAGAATAAGCAACATACTACATCTTCATAGGCTACCCCCAACATGCGCACAACTAGGAAGAAAGAGTGAATATGGTTATCAACAGTGTCTCCCTGCTCAAGGTTAAATTTAGGCAATACTCTTTCTACATCCTTGGGTAAGGCATGCTGCTACCCAGGTACATCTATGGCATCCTAAGTGAGCCAGGGAGGGAGTGCTCCCAGAGGAGGTGGGGGTTGATTCCCACCTGATAGAAGTTGATTCCCACCCGGAGGAGGAATGTTAGCCATATTATGGATAGGGAGGTTCTGGTTGAAGGTTTCTTCGAGGTGTTCTTTATTAGGATTTCCCAAATCGGGCCAGGGATTACCTTCAGAGAGTGGATCCTTAGGAATTTCTTCCCAAGGGGTGTCGATACTTTACAAGGATTCTAGCACAATATCTTCAAGAGAAGGGGCTGCAAATGTCTCTTTGTTTATGGGATAGATCCTTGCCTTTCTTTTAGTTGTCGGAGGTAAAGAGTGAAAGATGGGGAGTTGAGAGAGGGAACGAGCGTAAGCCCGAGTAAGTACTCTAACTGGTTGTTCCTGAGTGATAGGATACTCCCACAGTATCTCTTCTTTGGGTGACCCAAACACGGGACTTAGAGGGATCTCTATTTCTTTGAAATGAGGCTTTTCCAAATGGGAGGAAGGATATTTTCGACCTTTACAATCCATCCATTAATATTTTCAAATCCATGCACGAAATTTATAGATGAAATCATAAAAAGCTGTGGACGGCAGTTCATGCCCTCCTTCTAGTGCCAATTTGTTGATGTGGTGAATGTTTTCTATGCCAACAAGGGGAACTAACCCGATCGCAAACAACAATTAGATCCTCTGTTGTTTGGAATGGCTAGTTCCAATGGGTTTTAAAGGATCCCGTAAACTGTTATAGGTGTTGAAAGATTTCTTCTTGGAGGATACTTCAATGAAATCAACAAAAGAAACAACTAACCTATATGTATCAAATCCTATCTACACTAATTCTAACTACTTATGCTAATCCTAACTATTCTAATCTATCCTGCAGGAGCATAACAAAAAGAGATTAAACATCATATATAGATTCCAAGTCCAAATGAATCAATTACTGGTTCACAGATGGACATGGTTGTATTAAATATTTAATTGCAATCTAGTTATTCATACAAGAATGCACATTCCTGTTCCTACAAATAAACTTGCAACTGATGTTTAATATAGCTTCGAATCGGGGACTGCTCATGAGTTAACCATGATAAAGAATTACATTCAAATAACCAAGACTAGTCATAAATTGTATCATCATCAATCAACACAAAACAAAACACATTTATATTTATGCCAGCAACAACACCCTAGTTCTAAACACATGAAAGAAAAGAAAAATAAATCTAAAAAGGCTCTTTCTTGACCAAATAGTCTTCTTTATTAGCACAATAAATCAAAAGTTGTTCTGCCCAAAAAAAGTCCTCCCTCCATCTCCAGAGGTAATACTTATGCAGGAAGAAACTGACTCTTTGTATCCCCCTGACCCTCCATCTTCCCGGCTTATTCAATATAAAAATTAAATATACGGATGTAGAACAGTCCGTCAAACTGCTGACACCTTGAGGCTACATTTGTTGGGGCATTTTATTTTCTGGGGAAAATGAAAGGATGTTGATTAAGAGAGCGTGACTGTGTGTCATCTCTCAGCACATGTCTGGAGCGAACGTTATTACCTATCATTTCCTGAAGGAAATTGAAGACATTGTGCTCATCATCCCACATCTGGCATACTTTAAGGTGTATCTGGAGGTAATGGCATCTTGATGGATCAACATTGTCATGAGTGCTTCCACTAAACATAGAGCGTGCCTCCATTATGCACTATGGCAGTTCGTATCCCTTTCTTTCAGAGTATGTCTTTGTAATATCGACATCGGCGGTGCAGAGGTGTCATCTTGATATAAATCACATTCATCCGTTACCGGTCCACTCGAACACGCCTCTCTTCTCTTGGTCATCGCTTGCCGAAATAGTTCATATTAGCTATGATTATGAGAAATATGACAAACATGCCTAAAAACACAAATCTTGCTTTCAATAACATTTTTATAAAATCAAAAGGAACAAGTGTGAAAGAATCGACCCCTGATTCAGCTAAGGTTGTAATGCGATCAAGTCGCAATCGCACATCTCAGTGGGAAATCATAAGCAACATCCCCCTCATCCCATCGATTGTGATTTGTGATTGGTAGGACCTAAAAATATATGTATTGCATTTAATAATCCCTGCGGGTTTGCCATGTCGCATCGTGCCTTATGTCTACACGTTGGGTTTCGCCGATTGCGATTTGTGATTGGGGGAAGTGGACTCGAAAAATATATATGTTGTGCTTAATAGTCATGGCGAGTTCGCCATATCGCATCATGCCTTATGTATAAACCTTGGGTTCCGCCGATTGTGATTTGCGATAGGTCGGACCCGAAAAGTATATGTGTTATGGTTAATAATTCCAACGGGTCCGCCTCGCAGAGCGCCTTATGTACAAGCCTTGGGTTCCGCCGATTGTGATATGCGATAAGCCAGACCCAAAAATATATATGCTATGGTTAATGATCACGACGGCTCCGCCATATCGCAAAATGTTTGAAGCTTGGGCCTATATACTGGTTGAGAGCACCGCCTGCAAGATGTGATGCGATCAGAGACTTGATCACATCACAGTTATTCATGGGAGATGGACCTTTAGCATTTGCTAATGCGAAAAGTGATATGTGATGGAGGCATGGACAAGCGATTGCGATAAGCGATGGAGGCATGCATCGAGAGATGTGTAAAGACCAAGGAAGTGCGAAAAGGGTAAGTTATGCATATGCTTGCAAAGTATTTCTATCACACAAGTGTTATAATAGAAATAAAGGCGTGATGGAAGGTTTTGAGGGTTGAGTCCATATACACCCATAGTAAAGAGTGGGGGTTGGTCATATGTGTGGGCATAGAGCACCATGAAGGTTTATGAGGAGTGAAAAAGTCTTGATGAAAGCACATGAATGAAGGGCCAAACTGGATTATAAATAAGTCATTCTGCGGAGATTTATAAAAGGGGCGTGATCATTCAGCTTAGAAGACATAATTCCATGTAACAACTCCAGTTATAAATGAAAGGTCAAATGTCTAGGCGACCCATTCAAATTTTCCACTAGAGTAGGTTTTAATAGGGTGGTGGTTGTGGCCACAACAGGTAGCTTGTCATTGCCGCATTTTGTAAATCATGCGTTGTGATATAAATGTAAAAGTGATGATGTTTTTTCCATCGCTTATTAAAGCAAAAATGATGTTTTGGCCTTTTATTGATAGCTGGGGTATTGATTCCTATTATGATGTAAACTTGACCAAAGAGTGTGTCTTATAAACTCTTGGCAAGTATGGGGATGCTTGGGTCATGGTTGGTAATGTAATTGAGCATGTAATTTGCAAAAGTGTGCTACAGGTTTTCAGATGATGCATCTGTTGGCTCATCACTTATGGCTTCGAAGAACAAGGGTGAAGGAGAAGAAAGTGTGACCTATTAAGACACTTGTGGTGCAGACCATGTAACACAACAGTTGCAGATTATGTTCATGTCCAAAGTTACATGCCAACGGTCCAAAAAAAAACACAACAAGCCAAACAATGCACCAATTCTAGAATGTCGTAGGGTTCAACCTTGTAACCATCGTGCCCCCATTATAGCTTGCCACCAAAGCACCAAAAAGCATAACTTTGAAAACAATGATGACCGACCTGTATAAGATGGGAACCAAACCATTCGACTGGGAGGAGGAGCTGCAGAGGTCCAGGCGCAAAACCCTGAGTGGTAGGGGCAGTGGAACCATGAGTGGGGGAATATGCCAAGATGCTAAAAAGATTCCCTTAGAGGGTCAAAAGTGTCAGTGTTAGAATTTGACAAGTTTATAGTCCTTTTTGAAAATTTTCTCGCCAGGAGTCGAGCCGTGCAGTCCATTTCCCCATCGGAGCAATAGAAATTTAGGCAGCTAGCAGCAAGAAGTCTTTGCAGAATCTTGTGGAGTTTAAAAGATTCCCTTGGAGGCTGATTTTTTACCGAGATAGAATGATGCCAACTTTATAGTCATTTTTCACATAAGTTTTAGGGAGCGCAGTGGTGTGCTCATAATTTTCATCCGAGCAGCAATTTTTTCGGCCATCTCCAGGAAAGAATCTTTAGGGGAATCTTCGAGATTCTTGAGGGTCTAGAATTTGACGCTATCAGAAAGGGAGAAAAGTTTATAGTCATTTGACACGATTTCGCGCCACAAATTCAGCGGTGATGTCTGTTTCAACAGCTGAGCTTTGCATTTTTAGGCCATCCCCAAAAGTGGAGGTAAATGATGCAATGATGCCATGTCTTTCTTCTGATTTGCTGAGATGATGTTTTTGTTTTTGAGATCCCTGATTACCATTATGTTGAGGGATACCTGTATGCCACATCATGTGAGGTTTTATTAGCTTGTCATGCTGAAGGAGGGCCCATTTGAGTGAGAGTTCCTATAGGGAGAACGTCTCGTGGAGAGACATGCCACTCTGGTTAAGGGTATTTATCCTTGTAATGACAAAGAATGTACTATGTACTCATCATCATCTTGCAACATTTAATGAAGTGGCCTCCCCACTCATGACACCAGGGCTTGAAGACGTAACCCACACTGGGTGAACTCTGTTATCAATGTGTTTGTGTACTTTGATTTGATGGTTGTCATTATGTTTCATCTACTTTATCGTACGCACATGTGACTTTTCATTCTCTTTCATATGCAATTATGCTAACATCACATAAGTAAAAGATCTTGGTTAATTCAGGTAGCTAAAGAGATATGGATCAGGAAGGCAAGAGCTCATCTTGAGATCTTGTACCTTTCGCATGAGTCAAACAAAGTGGGGAGAGGGGGTTTCACCATTTGCAATATCTCTCTTGTACGCCCTTACAACCTTACGTGGAGAGTTATAAGTAATTATATTAATACATAACTAATTTTAAATTTTAAAAATAAGTTATAGATAAATTAAATGATATAATTCTATT